>CM040825.1:44457156-44607156 GCA_022828995.1 Vimba vimba
CACATAGAGAACAGATGATTTACACTGGGATAATATTTCACAATATTACTGTTTTTTTCTTGCAGCCTTAAAGAGTTTTTCTATTAAAAACATTAAAAATCTTACCGATCAAAAACGTTTGACTGGTAGTGTATATTATATATATATATACATGCTCCAGTTTCACTTGGCATAAACATTATAATCATGGTTCACACTGACCATCACACTTTCCAGAGAACTGTGGAAGAATGTGGCGTTGAGAAAAAGAAACAAGACTCGACAGGAGTTTGAGAAATGCAGTAAACACACACAGCTCTAATCTGATGCATGTCATCATCAATCATCTTCACACACTCTCTGCCGCTCGTTTATGCCGCTTTCGGCAGCGCTTAAGGCCAAGGACTATAACGATAAAGGTATAGTTCTAAAAATCGTTTGAAATAAAGGAACAGCAGAGTTCACGCCACAACTATAACGACACAGAGGAACGATATCGCTAATTAACTTTCAGAATAATTTTTTTTCCAGCTGATGAACGATAAAAACATTGACAGCCAATCAGAATCCATCCTGCTTTAAAGAGCTCGAGAAATTAAAGCGACAGACGACAAAACCGCAGCGCTTATAAACAAATATCGTGCATTGTTGCGACGCTTATAGTTATCGTTATAGTTATCGTCCGCTGGTGTCAATGCTAATATAGTTATCGTTATAGTTATCGTCCGCTGGTGTCAATGCTAATATAGTTATCGTTATAGTTATCGTCCGCTGGTGTGGAGCTAATAAAGTTATGGTTATCTTTATAGATTTGTTCTTGGTGTAAACGGGCCTATAGCAACTATAAAGCATTTAATGACAACATTATGAAATGACCATGCATGCAATTGTAAGTGTTTTAAAACCTTTTTTCTTGGTTATGTGTACGTTAAGGAAACATTGTATCATTCTTCAGACATTATGGGAATGTTACTTTTGAATGATCTTTGAACGTTCTGAAACAAGTATAGTAACATTTAAAAAACATTAGATGAACGTCCAACTGAAACATATCAGAAAAGTTTTTGTGCTCGCATTTTGAGAACATTATTGAAGACCAGAAAACTGAACAAATGTTCTATTAATGTTACTGGAGGAACGTTTGTTCATAACTTTGAGAGAACCTGTTAGCTGAGCAGTGACTATATAAGTTTACACCTTTCTCTCGGGCACGGCTTATCAAAAACATTCTTGACCTGAATAATTATTGTGGGTAATTTCAGTTTAGACACCAACTCTTAGGAGTGTACAGAGAATGTTAGTCATGATAGTCACGGTTCAAACTGACAATTCACCTGATGTTTACAGTGCGCATAGTTTTGTGTATTGTTAAAAAATGAAAATATAACTGCGCACACCTGAGACACGCCTTGAAATGAGGTTATGTGATGCACATATTCATGTTATTGGATCAAGAGCTCATCATCTCTGGGTGACTGGTCACACACACTAAAAACATGACAATGGTGTAAAGATCCCAGAGTGAAACTTCTGTTTTAAGTAACTAGTGATCAAGTCATCTGAGATGGTTAATGAATTGTATTGTAAGATAAGTCTGGTTTAACGTGACCAGATTAGCTGTCTCCAATAACCGTAATTCCAGTGTAGTTTGAAGTGTTTGCGAGCTCATGAAAACTCTTTTCTGAGTGTTTTGTGCAGCTCTCACAGGTATTAAATGGTGTTTTATTTCAGACACATGAGATTTTCCAATTCAAATACTATTTACTGCTTTGAATTGGGACGACGGTTCTCTTTCTTGCTTGCTTCAGCTACATCTATTTGCATGTGGGTCCAAAATTCAAATGCAATGTGGCGTATATATGTGTGTGTATTTGAATGCCGGCCCTCGAAAAAACAGTTGCATTGTGCTCTAAAATGCAAAACTAAACCTGCTATGAAAAATGCCATTCAGTTCAAGCTAAGGTCGACTGCATCAAATGCGTCGTTTGGAAATTCTAGGCGTGAAAACCAAACAATGACACAAAAATTGGCATTCAGATTCATGTGTGTTTATTTTACAGTTTAAAGTCATCCTAAACATTTGCACACTTAAGTCACGTTTAAAACCGAGCGGCAATGTATATTTCTTAATAGAATATTTAATTCTTAAGTTTGCACGATTTGAAATGCCAAAAACAGTCTGGTTTTGATAATGGAGACAGGATTAGGTTTGTTTGTGAATAGTTAGTGGTGGTTAATGTGATCCTCTACACCTGTTTGAACTGCTTTTATACGTGCACTAAAAATCACCTGATTCAAACACTTTTTTTAGACTTCCAACAGCATGAAGATACGTGATGTTTTGGATACATTTCTCTCGCAGTAAAAAAAATCTGCTGAATCATACGGCAAGTGAGATCTTGATTTGCACTGATATTTGACCCGCATTTTTAACATGTTTATGCTGGATGGTTGAGATGTGCAATAACTCAAGTAGTGTTCGTCCCATATTCTGTGCAAGCTGTTGCATATCGTGTTGAAATTCATACAGAAGTGTCTCATTTACAACACACCTGTGATCTCTGATAACAAGACTTGAGCAAGTATAAAGTAAATGTTGAAATAAGTTTGAGTGGAACGTAGTTCAAGAGGGTGAGGCACCAACTACAAGATAAACGCATCAAACGAGAGTTTTCATCAGAAATTTTATTTTAGAAAAGTCTCATACAAAAGAAACAGCAAATATATGCCATACATAATAGTTATAGTATACAATCTGCGAGGGAATCCTCATACACATTATCCAGTGACTTAACAAATCACATAAAAAAATTGAGCAGAATCTTCAGTGATATATCTGATTTGTGCTCGATTGACAGGTATTATGAAGAATATATAGTCCTTTTTACATACATGTGTATATACAGCAAATGTGAACGTTACAAAACTTCAAACCACCATCATGTTCTTCGGTCAGTCTGCCCTGACAAACAGTGTTACGCATGAAACTTCATTTCCCAATACCAAAGAGGCTTTACAAAGCTTTACATTCTCTCACAGTTCAACCATTGTGTAGAACATGTGTTTACAGAGTCTTTAAGTGGTGTAGCGATACCGTCTGATGCAGGCCACGCCCGCGCGCCAATCCAACCAGACAAGCCCCACTATACAATTTTTACCGGTTCATAAAACCTACTTTAGCCAAAACACTGGCTTACAGTTTCTGTGAAACCTTTTCCCTCTGGGAAGAGTGTGTTTCTAAAGCGAGGATCTTTAATCTTCAAGCCCATTAAGCCGGAGACCAAAACCTCTACGTTTGACTAGAAGCGACTCTCTTTAGTATCCGGTCTCCTCCACTCTCCAACCGGTGGAGTTCTTCCCGAACTTGTAGACGAGCCTGCGTCCATCAACCCTCTCCAGAATCTCTCGCTTGTAGTAATACCTGTGGGAAAGAGCAAGAGTTTCAATTATTCCTCGATCCCAGACACAGAGACAAATCCCACCCTCCCCAAAACCCCTGATCCCAGGATTGAGTCCTTTACCTCATGGCTCTACTGAGCTTCTCGTACGTCATGCTGCTGTTCTTCTTCTTCTGTCCCCAAAGCTGAGCAACCGCTTCGGACTTGAGGAACTTGAATACGCCATCCCTTCGGTCCTCCCACTTCATCAGACCCTGGTTCTGCTCCGGGTGAATCAGGATATCTCTGATAAACTCCCAAAGGTGGGTTCCTCTTGGAGCTGCAATTAAAGTCCTGTTAGACTCTTGTCACACTTGATCTCCACATCAGGTCCCAGCAAGCAATTTTGCGTTTAAAAGACGTCTAATAGCCGTCCAAACACAGCTCAGACGTCTAAAACAAGGCAAAATTTGGGCTGTCAGTGAAAATTTAATAGACGTCTAAACCGTAGCCCAAGAATAGACTAGTCATCAATTAGATAACAAAGAAATGAAATTAAGTCATTAGTCTATCTTGAGATTTGGTTTAGACGTCTATTCAATTTTCACTAAAAGACTTAGAAGTCTTTTAAACGGCTTGCTGGGATGTTTGCTGGGGTACGTCTTTAAATAGAGTTTTGCGTACTCACCGTGTTTGCTCTTTTTGGACTGAATGAAGTGTTCGTATCCCTCATTATCCCTGGGCTTTGGAGGGCGTCCTCTACCTCTCTTCTGGCTCTTTCCAGGCTCTTGTTTTACAGTGATCTCTGTGGAAAAGGAAGCATTCAAATGTTAGACAACTGCCTCTTGGATCATTCGGGGTTCTGTCCCTTCATCATCCCAGCTATCGACAGCTCCTCGAGAACCACCTTCCTGCAGAGTTTAGAGTTTAGTTTCAACCTGTCAGGTAATCCTGAAGACCTTGATTAGCTGGTTCAGGTGTGTTTGACTAGCCTCTGCAGGTTGATAGGCCTCGAGGAGCGAGGTTGAGCTTCGAAAGAACTTACTTGAGCTAACGGAGAAAGGAATCTCTGAGTTTTCAGGGTCTGAATCGCTGCTGCTGCTGCTGGACTCGGGTGAGCTCGGGTTCAGAAAGCTGCCTGAAGAGGACAAAAACAAAGAGTTTAGACTTCAGGATGTTCCTTGAAAGAGTTAATTGTTCATTCGAGTTTAGTGCAGATGCGTACCAGTGTGGGAACTCTGGAAACTCTCGGTTAGGGAGTCGTATCCGTGGTCGCTCTCTGGAGTCAGCTGGTTGGTGTACTCGTCGAAGTAACTGTATTTTGTCTCTGAATTGTCTGGGGAAACAGAATTACTTTATTGTTTCCAGTTCGGGCAAGTTGGCGCTGCTCACTATGGATTGGGTTTAAAGGTCAGAAAGTGGACTCACCTGTTGGGATTGAGCTTTGAACCACCACGGTTTCCAGCAGAGGTCCGAGGTTTGGTCCGTGCATGAAGGGAAACGAGTCATGAAGGATGTTTTCCAGTATATCTAATTCAGATTCGCTTAGAACGGTGTTCTCAGACAAGTCATTAGCTGTAGATACAAGCAAATCAAGGTTGTTAATGCATTCCCAAGGGGTTCAACTTCCAAAAAAAGGGTTCGGTTAAACAAGTCACTCACCATATCTGGCTTTTAGGTTCTCTAGGTTCTGGTGAAGCCGTCCACCAAACCTCGGTCCAAACATGCTCATCAGTGTTTCTTTAGACGTGGCGCACAGTGTGAGCCCGTCCATGTTGCAGTAGTTCATATTCAGAAGACTCGCATCAAACCGGCTCTCCTCCACGTGAAAGCCGATCCACTCCAGGACGTTCTGTCTGGTCCACATTTGCGGGTTGACCTGGTCCCAGGGGCCTGCCGGAGAACAGGTTTAAAGTACATTTAGTTTCGTTCAGTCACAGATCTAACAATAGAAGAACACTTTACTGCCTCCAGGGCCGGAGCTTCTGTTGTGTGTGTAACTATCTGTTGTGTTGACACCCCCCGTCGGGTTTTGATCACAGTGTCAACACTGCCAAAAGCCCGCAAAGAAAGCATTCCTGCGCGCCAAGTTAAACATTGCTCGGGTTAATGATTTTAAGAGTCAGAAACTGAGGTCAGACTGCAGGGAGGAGAGATTATCGGCACGTCTGGGCTTTGGTTGAGTGATAGGAAGCATCCCGTAACATTAGTCAAGTCAATATAGATGTTTCACAGCAGCTTTACAGTGATAATAGGCGATTACAGTAACAGAGATTGTTTAGGCTTTACAGCAGATCTAGAATAAAGTTATTGTCCAGATAAAGTTAGTTTTCGATTGATTCACTTCCGTTGCAAAGATCATTAGTTATTAACCGCTAAGAAGGATGAAGAAGGATCTGAAAGGGAAACTTACCCATTGAGTTGCTGTTGAAGTTGATCATGCTCAAGTGTGGCTGCGGCTCAGGGTACAAGTTGGCATTCGCGTTGTTGAGAATTAGACTGAGTTCGCTTGACGCCATTGTGAATTCTGCAAGATGCAAAAAAATACCCATGTAACTTCACATCCCCAACCGTGCAAATCAAAAATACAGTGGTCAACATTTGAAGTGAATCAAAACCTGTCATCAAAAGTTATACATGAATTTAGTTTGAATCCGAAATCCAATCCACTTCAAATGTTGAATGTTCTGAATTCAAAATCGCTTGTAACTTTTCAAAGGTGAGTTTACCTGTCGTGTTAGCCAGATGTAAATTTGGTTTCCAGATAAAATCCCAGTGTAAGTGCTGTTAAGTAATAATCCAGTCGTCTTTATGCGTGTTTATCATAAGTGGTTCAGTGCTGAGAGGATCTGAAGGTTTTCTGATGCACCTGCAGCTCCTGAAACACATTTATAGCGCGCTGGAGGAGGCGTGTCCAGGTGAGCATGTTCTCCTGGGAGGGGGAATTCCAGCGAACATCTCTCTCTCTTTCTCGCTCGGCCACTCAACCCTTTTTCCTGACAATAGCTCTTCAGACCTTGATACATGAACTTGAAACATGACAACGCAGCTAACATGCATTCAGAGATAAACGCGAGCAAATAATGTGACACTGGCACTCTTTACAGGGCAATTCACACTCACACACACTTATACCCACACAAACACACACACACACAAACACACACACACACAAAAACACACACACAAAAACACACACAAAAACGCACACACACACACACACACACTCAAGACAATTACTCACTCATACACTCACTCATACAGACAGACAGACAACACACACACTCTCACTCTCTCTCTCACACACACACACACACACACACACACACACATACACTCTATCTCTCTCACATACACACACACACACACACACACACACTATCTCTCTCTCACACACAAACACACGCTCAGCTAGACCTGGAGGGATGAAGTCATTTCTGTCAATATTTACCGTCGCTGTATGTGTGTAACTTTATAACAGGTTTCGGTTTGCTGCAGGACTGGCTGGTGTGTGTGTGTGTGTGTGTGTTTGTTTGCTCTGTCTCTCTCACACACGGCTGAGTGCTGTAGTTGTAGATGTAGGTGATGGTAAACATTATTCTGTTGTTGTGCGTGAAGATCATGATCAGCGAGCGATGTTTTTTACTCCATAACTGAAGCGATTTATGTCTTTGTTCCGTGTGTTTTACTGAGTAAAAACACCATGTGTGAATGGGTTTCATGCAAATGCATGTTTGCACTTTTCTATTTCTATTTTTACGCAATACGTCACTAAAAATAGCAGTTGATCATGTGATGTACGTGATCCATTTTTAGGTTTTTCCATCGCATTTCCCTCCTCTCGTGCAGGTCTTTTTCCTCCTCCTCGACGTCACGTGATGAAGAAACGATGTCTTGGAATGCGAGTGAACAGGTTTGAGAGAAGATGAATGAGCGGAGGCGTCTGTCACGTACCCCTCTCTCTACCAATCTCTACCCCCCCCCCCCCTCTCTCTCTCTCTCTCTCTCTCTCTCTCTCTCTACCAATCTCTACCCCCCCCCTCTCTCTCTCTGCCTCTCTCTCTCTATAGTGAATATATAGTTTTCTATGTGAATATACAGTAAAGTGTAATTTATTCCTGTGATCAAAGAATGAATTTTCAGCATCATTACTCTATTCTAATTGAAGAATAGAGGGGATAATATAAATCAGTTATTTTATTCATCAGGGTTGCATCAAGTTACAGTAAAGACATTCATAATGTTACAAAAGATTATATTTCAAATAAATGCTGTTATTTTTAACTGTCTATTCTTTAAAGAATCCTGATTTTTTTTTTTTTTTTTATGTTTCTTAAACATCAAATCATCATTTTAGAATGATTTCTGAAGGATCATGTGATCATGTTGTTGCTGTTTTTCTAAATAAATGCAGCCTTAAACTTTTAACATTAAGAATGCTAGCGATTAAAAACTTTCGGCTGGTAGTGTGTGTCCATGTGTTTTTTCCAGAGAATACGTGCAGCTGCAAATATGATCATATAAAAACGCTCTTTGTTTTCAGACTTAAGATGTTGATGATTTCTACAGAAGGCGAGATAAGATCATAAATAAATAATCACCTGTGTGGGGGAGAGAGAGAGAGAGAGAGAGAGAGAGAGAGAGAGAGAGAGAGAGAGAGAGAGAGAGAGAGAGAGAGAGAGAAATTAGATCAGCATTACAAAGGTCATATTTTAAAAGGTCACATTTAACGCATGTATTTAAATGCATAAATGCTCTCATGATGCTCAGGCTATACTTTAGTGACAAAAAAAGGATGAATTAAAGAAAAAAAAATATGATTCATAAATAAAGTTTAAAGGTGGTCTGAAGCCATTATGATTAACTTTATACATAAATATGGATGCACTGCAGATTACATCCTGCTTTATTTTCACATAAAGTTGTCCACAAAGGGTTCGGTTTGGGTTGTTATCCTAATAAGCTTGAAGTAAATCATTGGGAAGTCCCTGTGTCAGTGTGTTGTGCTCAGCTCGGGGTCTGAGCTGTTATATATTCACCACATCTAGTTCAACATGAAGGTCAGTGTGACGGAGAGGAATTCCTTCTGTTATTAACTCCATTGATCGGTTAGTTAAGGAGGTTAAAGCTTCACACGCTCAGACTCCATCAGTGTGAGACTCCTGCCACCATCTGGACACATCCGGGAACTACAGCTACAACAAAAAAGTGGACATGTTCCTTGGTATTTTTATTTTTTTACTTGCATAAAAGTACCAGAAAGTATCAATGTTGCTACCATAATTTTATTTTATTTTTTTCACATTAGCGTGATATTATTGGAAATACCCTGGCATGCCATGCAAATACCATGGTACATGAATTTAGGTATCAATAGGCTAGATCAGGGGATTTTAGATGCCACCGACTTCCATACATGATCATTCTCTTGCGAGGGACAATCAAACTAAAATTCAAAAGGTAGCGCTTTTTCTTATAAACTATTTGTACAATTTTAGCCTATTTAGAAAATATTTAGGCTAAAGTGTTTTTCTACCCATTAAAGTTATTATATTCCATTTCTCACACACACACACACACACACAGGCCAATAAGTATGAGAACGGTTCTGAGGTAAAATCGCTAACTCGCGGCTAGCTGTTGTTTGAACTATTTCTGGCGTTCCCACTGCTTTTATTCACATCACATACGTGTGCTTCACAATATTTTTTAACTGTCTCGAAGCAGCTTTACAGAAAACAAAGCCCTAAACGACCTAAAAAAATAGCGATCTATAGATAACTATAGTCTGCAGTCGAGACAAACACTTCACCAGGAGCGTGTCTGGTTTACGACGACACACTGCCTCTGTTTAATGCTTTCATCACCTCAGGAGAAGAGAATGACAGCTTTTAAAAGAATTATTGACAGAAGTTTATCAGGTAACGTTAAAGCGCGCGCTCACGCGCGCCGCGCTCACGCGGCGTTCCAGTAATACAAGAAACAAGTAATAAAAACTCAGTGAGTGTTTTAGCGCAATTTTCTGACGTCATGGGATTTACTAAGAGATAGTAAATCTTTTCCTGGAATTTTTTTTTTTTTTTTTGTGCGTTCCCGAGATTAGACCTTCCTTAACATAATGCCGAAAACCCGAAGTCTCGGTGGTCTGGTTGAGGAGTAGATAGAAGTGCAAGATTGGTGCGCACAGACAGAACAGAAATCATGAGTTAACAATCGCAATTTTGTCCGGTGGAAAATTGCGCTAAAAAACGCTATTTGAGAAGCATAATAACTGTGCAATATTACGATTTGCTATACGAAATATAGCTGTTCTAGATACAGTCGATGAAAACAGCGAGTCTTATGCAGAGTTGCTTCTCAAGTTAATAACATGTTTCAAGGTTGTTGGTTTTTTTCTTTTTGGGGAGTGGGATATTTGACAATTTCTTGTTACGAATATAATTTTTTTGCAGTGCATCAACTGAACTCACTCAAAAATCGTCGGTGACTTCTTTGAACGCGAGGTTTGGGCCTGATTTTGTTCGTAATGACGTCACACCAGTTTGTTCCTTCATATTTCCATTAGGCTACTTAAAATAAAATAAGCTACATGTTAGCTGTTATATATATATATATATATATATATATATATATATATATATATATATATATATACTCCAACTTAATTTACTTAACTAAAACTGTATAAAAACGATTAAAAACAAAAACTAATAGGCTACACATGAAAAAGCACACAAAATCACTAAAACTTAAAATGAAAAATATAAAAATACAACTAATTCAAATCAGTAAAAATTATCTCAATGATAAAATAACCCTGATCCGAGGCAAAGTTAATACTTTCGAACGTAAATCTCTTTAGCAATGAACGTTTGAGCGATAAAAGATTCCTGATTTGGTTTTGCACCGCAGACAGATGTTATCGAATGGGTTATTAACCCTAACCCTAACAGATGTTATCGGACAGATAATATTTGTATCAGTTGATTCGTTGTGAGTTACAATATACTAGTCAAAGTAGTTCTGTTTAATGACATATTTTCAGTGTGTTAGAGTAATAGTGCATTAATAAAAACATTAATGACCCAGCTAACAGTGAACGTTCGAGAACATTCTAAAGTAACGTTTCCGTAATGTTTGAAGAATGATGCAATGAAATGTTCCTTAACGTTCACATGACCAAGAAAAACATTACGATTTTGAACGTCCAGGTAACATTCAGAAATAATGTTTCCATAACTTAATGGGAACACTAGCAAAAGTATTTTTCTTATATTTGAGCTTCTTCTTTGCATATATTGGAGTTCTGGATATTAATCAACCAACTTCATAATGCTTTTACTTCACTATGCACTTTCACTTCACAACAACAGAAATCTGTCTGATATTCGAGAAAGAAAAGCCCAACTTTTGATGCTATATATCCTGTGTAAGATTTTGTTTATCTATCACCTCTATGGCCAGGAGGTCTTTTAATAGAACAGACCGACAGCTGCACACACACACACACACACACACTCTAGTGCTGTTATAAATACTGAGGTGTGTGTGTGTGTGTGTGTGTGTGTGTTTAGTTTCAGATATGGCCGACAGAAAGAGCAGCAGTGGCGTCGGCTCTCGTCAGACCGTAAAGAGGAAAGAAAGAGCAGAAAATGAGGCAAAGAAAGAGGAGAAGCCTCCTAAAGAAGGAGAGAAACCTGAGGTGAATGGAAAGAAGGAGCAGGTGGAGAACGGAGAGGCCGGTGCCGGTGCTGAGAACGGAGCCGAGGCCAACGGAGAGAAACCGGAGCCGATGGAGCTGCCGCCGTTCGAGATCATCACCGGGTGAGTCTGGAAACCCTCGACAGAACATCAGACGAGGAGAAAACACTTCACGTACAACAGGAAAGGTTTAGGTCGACCTTGTCATTGTGCGAAGACAGAAAACATCTTTATTGGTTCTTTATTGGCATCAATGGTTCCATGAAGAATCCATAGAACTGTTCCATTGCACAAAAGCTTCTTCAGATTGTTAAAATGTTCTTCACACTTATAGAAAAAAATGGTTCTTTTTAAGAATTGATCACTGAAAGTTCCAAAATGTTTTTTCAAAAATCAAAAACCCCATTTTGGAACCTTAAAAGTTTTGTAAAAGTAGTCGATGTTACTCGTGCGCTGAATTTCAAGTCTTCTTAAGTCTGATGATAGTTTTGTGTGAGGAACAGGCCAACATTTAAATCACACTTTTGCTCACAAACTTGCTGAATCACAATCGGTCACATGATATGCGAGAACCAATGGTGTTAATGCCTTCTAGCGGAGTGTGTGAATCTACACAAACACCAATGGCAAAGATTTTCTGGGAATAAATGAATAATTATGGGTCTGTTCCATCTCGTGACTTCAGAAGACTTGGAATACACTCTTTATTGGCATTGATGAAGACCCTTTAACAACCATGGAACAACTTAAAGAGTGGAAAAGGGTTATTTATATTATTAAGGGAATGAACGGAGCACTGAAAGTTTCTTTGGGGAGCCAAACATGGTAGTGTTTCTCCAGAGCATATCTGTGGATCTGCTGGGAAACGCGTGAACGTTTGGGTCGAAAGCTTGTGTAGAGCAGAAAAATCCAACCCAACCCCCACCAAGGTCGATCCTGACAGGCGGTGATGTGTCTCGCTGTCTGCTGTGTGTTATCTAAAGAACACACTCTTAAAAATAACGCTAGAATATCCATCTGGTGCTTTAAAGAATCCGGACACCAAAACACCAATCTGAAGAACCTGAAGCGCCAAGAAGTTTACTACACTCTGAAAAATGCTGGGTTGTTTCAACCCAATTTCGGGTCAAATATGGACAACCCCAAACGTTGGGTTAAAAATGTAATTTCATTTCAATGGCTGGGTTTGTCCATATTTGACCCAAATTTGGGTTGAAACAACCCAGCATTTTTAACAGAACCAACTTAATGATAATGACTTGAGTGAACCTTAAGTCCATCAGAGTTCTCAATTACATCTCATTCAGGCTAAAATAGCCTGAAATTCGCAAAGAGAAATAAAAACAGACCCAAATGTGTCAGTAGTGTTCATCCAGAGCTGCAAAATGAACGTGGATGTTGATAAATATATTCATATTATTTTTAATTGGTATTTAAAGCACAGCTGAGATATTTAAGAGACAATTGCTGGATTTCTAAAGGGTTAAATGGATATTTGCATTTCCGAATCCGTTTAAGAATCCAAGCGTGTTTGATAACGCTGATGAGTTTGATTCTGTCGACACATTAAAGCTGTGAATTGTTGTGGATCATCTACTAGCAGGTGCTCATCAAAGATCAGCCAGGTTCATCTGGCAGCAAACACACACAATGCCTCCAAACCACAGCATCTCACGACACACAGGGTTCTGTATATGGGTCAGACTCCGCTGAGGGTATTTATAACCCCGACAGCCCTTCCATCTGTCAGCCTGTGAAGGAGCTGTGTAAAACCACCACAGAACCCCCCGCCGAGGCCAAAGCCTGGGGAATAATACAGCCGAGACGCACATTTGACCTGTTAACTGGAAAAGTTCACCCCGCTTTTGGAGCGTAGCATGAACTTCACTGGTTGTAAATCATGAAAGCTTTGGAATACAGACCTAAGGTTGGTTCTTTTTAAAGAGACACTCAGCAGAGTATTGCAGAAGTCGAAGAACATCAAAAAATGAAATTGTAAAAAGGTTAGTTTAGTGTAAAGCAAATGTAAAAAACACTGGGTTAAAAACAACCCAATTTGGGTTGTTTTCAATCCAAGGGCTGCGTAAATATAGGACAGAACACACGTTGGGTTAATTTGACCCAGCAAATTGGGTTCTTTGCTTAACCCAGCATACTGGGTTGATTCATTTTTACTAAAGTTCATACATGAATTAATGTTTACGGATTAACTTAAAATTTTATACAAAAATACTCCACAAAACCACTGGTTTGCAACTTTGCATGATAATTCCTTTATTTTCTATCATATTTTACATTGTAGCATTTCTATATAGTTTTGAATACATATTGCATACACTCTAAAAATGCTGGGTTGTTTCAACCCAAATTTGGGTCAACTATAGACAAACCCAGCCATTGGGTTAACTTTGTAAATTACATTTTTAACCACATGTTTGGTTTTGTTCATATTTGACCCAAAATTGGGTTAAAACAACCCAGCATTTTTTAGAGTGTACATTTAAGCTTGTTTAAGAAATATTGGAAGTAAGAATTAAACATTTATAAGTAGTTCAAGTGTAATCGACCAGTCTCTGTTGTCCCGTTTCCACTGTAACGGCGCTGGATCTCGCTGGACCGCCGCGCTGCGTTTCACTCGTAGCCGAAATATGCTGTGACAGGATTGGATTGTTACGCCTGACCCAGGATCTGGGTAACACAAAAACTACCCAAACACTGAAAAAATAACCCAAAATGCTCAACCCAGGATTTGGCTACCCAAGATTTTTTAGAGTGTGAACTAAACATGTTGTATTTTACACTAAGTACATATTTTACAAAATAACCTGGACTCTAAAACTACTAGAAAATCCAAATTTGAAGTTGATATCACAAAAATCAAGCCACTAAATGATTTCACAAGAATCATGCGACTAATCTGAGCGACACACCTTGTGATGTGAAGAGGTTCCAGTGTTCAGGTCTTGAATTCACCCGCTTTATCTGCCCACAGGGATCGCATTGACCCGTTCTTCTACAAGTTCCAGTTCAAGAATGTCGAGTACTCGTCCGGCCGCAACAAAACCTTCTTGTGTTACCTGGTGGACCAGGGCTCGGACGGCCTCCTCCGCGGCTACCTCGAGGACGAGCACGCGGGCGCCCACGCCGAGGACGCCTTCTTCCAGCAGGTCCTGCCCAACTACGACCCCGCCTGCAAATACACCATCACCTGGTACATGTCGTCCAGCCCGTGCGCGGCCTGCGCCGGGAAGCTGACGGAGATCCTGAAGGCCAGGAAAAGCGTTCGTCTGGCGATCTTCTCCGCGCGGCTCTTCGATTGGGAGGAGCCTGAGATCCAGGCGGGGCTAAAGGCGCTAGCGGCCGCCGGCTGCAAACTGCGCATGATGAAGCCGCTGGATTTCACCTACACCTGGGACACGTTCGTAGAGAACGACGAGGAGCAGCTCACGCTGTGGGAGGACTGCCAGGAGAACTACGAGTACTATCAAGATAAACTGGCCGACATCCTGCAGTGATGTAAGAGAAGATCACTCACATACGACACGCTAGAGCTGCACTGTTAGTCGTTAAAAGATCGCCATCTTGATTTGAACGCCCACACAAACTTATTCCTAAACTACAATGATTCGGCTGTGTCTATTAAACCTTTGACAAGATCTTACCGGAGCATTGAAATCTGTGTTTGCGGTGCCGTTGATCCAGAGAGAGCGGCTGTCATGAATAGATATGAAACAGCTTCACAAACAGTCTTTTCAACCACACAATAATTCAAATTATCACAGAAGTAAGTTATATAGTTAAGATATAAACACTAATGTCTACGTTAAGTCTATCAAAATAGAGCAAATCACCTATTAAAAGTAACTTTGCGCTTCAAATAATGATTTTATCGATTACTTTGTTACACCAGTAGGTGGCGACAAGTGATTTGTCATTAAATCATTAATTCGAGAGATTCGTTCAAACACGCTGATTCATCCAGTTATGAAACAAGTCTTTATAAATGAGTCATTGAATCATTCACTCAAGTGATTTGTTCAAAAACACTGATTCATCCAGTAAAAAAAAATCTTTATGAGTGAGTCATTGAATCATTCATTCAAGAGATTCATTCAAAAACGCAGATTCATTCAGTTATGAAACAAGTGAAGTCTTTATTAATGAATCATTGAATCATTCATTCAAGAGATTCGTTCAAAAACACTGATTCATTCAGTAATGAAACAAGTGAAGTCTTTATTAATGAATCATTGAATCATTCACTCAAGAGATTCATTCAAAAACGCAGATTCATTCAGTTATGAAACGAGTGGTCTTTATTAATGAATCATTGAATCATTCATTCAAGAGATTTGTTCAAAAACACTGATTCATTCAGTAATTAAACAAGTGAAGTCTTTATTAATGAATCATTCACTCAAGAGATTCGTTCAAAAACGCAGATTCATTCAGTTATGAAACAAGTGAAGTCTTTATTAATAAATCATTGAATCATTCATTCAAGAGATTCGTTCAAAAACACTGATTCATTCAGTAATGAAACAAGTGAAGTCTTTATTAATGAATCATTGAATCATTCACTCAAGAGATTCGTTCAAAAACACTGATTCATTCAGTAATGAAACAAGTGAAGTCTTTATGAGTGAGTCATTGAATCATTCATTCATTAAAATTTTTAATAGACTGCAGCAATTAACATTTTGTCAGAACTTCTAGTAAATGAAATGTTAGTTTGTTTAGTTGTCTGTTCTGAATCGTGATCTCTGTTTAAAACAAAAAACAATCATGGTTCTCAATTGATCCAGAATCGTGGAGCTCTTCGACAAGCATTTCCAAAAAGAAAAATATGTAGCACTCTCCAATATTGACATCGAAGCAGGGTTAATATAGTTAACGAAAACTAAAACCATAAAAACACGTTTGTTACTTGAAATAAAATAACTGTTAACTGAAATCAAATACATTTAAAATATTAATAAAAACAATAATAGTATCCCAGCTAACAAAATATGTTTTAAGAACGTTTTGCTAACGTTCCCATTAAGTTATGAAAACATTATTTTTGAATGTACTTTGGACGTTCAAAACATCCAGTGTTTAATAAACGTTTTTTCTTTGGTTATATGAACGTTAAGAGAACATTTCATTGTATCAATCTTCAAAATTATGGAACGTTACTTTAGAATGTTCTCTGATCGTAAAAAAAAAAAAAAAAACGTTAGATGAACATCAAACACAGTTTGTGTAGTGTGTTATTCTGAACAGTGTGTCCAGAAACGCTCTCGAGTCTGAAATCTCATGTATCGTAGGGATCATTCGATGATTCAGGTCTCGTCTCACTTTCGCTTCTATGTCACGATGTTCTTGGTGATGTTTGATATATTTTAGACTATTCAAACTCTCAATTTGCTAATTAAAGCAAGTGTTTTTATCTTTTGCAGGATAATGAAGCGATAGTTGAAGAGAGAGTGTGTTTGTGTGTGTGAGAGAGAAACCCATGCCAACCTTTCCCTTTCTGCATCCACACGCTGAGAGACGTTTAAACATTACTCGTGGTTTCTGCACCGAGAGCCTGAAGTACAAGAATCCTGTCAAACTGATGGATTACTGTAGTATTTGTATTCTGCAGTTAGGAGATTTATACTTTTTAATAATTAGTTATGTTTGAATGAAGTCACTGCGTTTTGTTCATCTGTTTTCTTTTCTTTGATGTGACAAAATGTCACATTTCATACTGTTTTATATTCTGAGCCTGTGAACTAGCTTGCAGAAATATGTTCTAAGTACGTTTTGCCAATGTTCCCATTAAGTTACAAAAAAACTTTATTTCTGAATGTTCAAAACATCTAGTTTTTTCTTGGTTATGTGAATGTTAAGGAACATCATTCTTCAAACATTATGTGAACGTTACTTTTGAACGTTCTGAAACAATTCGAAACATTTAAACAACATGACGAACATGCGTCAGAAATAAAACGTTTGTCTTTTAACTTTGAGAGAACCTTGTCAGAATGTTCTCTGTTAGCTGAGTGGAACTGCAATTTTACTTTATTTATCATTTTATATTCACAAATTCATATTGAGCACTGTAAAATACAGGTAATTCAGGAGTTTTGTATTCATACATTGAAATTTGGTTTGCAGCTGTATATGAAATAGTTGGGCAAGCCATAAATAAATACACTAAATGGGAAACGACCTTCACTGTTGTTAGAAAAACGAATAAAACATGTATTGTTTTGGTTTGCGGTTCTTCTTTTTGTGTATTACAGAAACAAACACACAAATATTCACTTATTTGAGGCGTCTCAGCTGAAATCAGTTCTGCTATGAACAGCGGTTTACTTAAAAGCATCTTTAATCACACACACATAATAAATCAAAAATACTATGTTTATATGCACACATACAGATAAATATCATAACGGAGATATTTGAAACCCATCATACACATTCTCTGGATAAGTAAACAAAACACGTACAAAACAAAAACACCATAGTATTTTTTTATACGTATACCAAGGTAATGTTTTTGGACGTGTACTAACCAAGGTAAATCACGGTAAATGTAAAAGACTTCCAGGCAGATTTATAGGTGAAGATCACGGGTGACGGTTAATCTGCGCGGGCAGACGTAGAAAACGCGCCAAAACTAGATCGCTTACATTCTAATCAACACATTTGTCTTTACAAAACTAGCGTAGTTTTGTTTGTATATTATAATGATAGCGATCTAGTTTTGTTCGGTAAAGTTTCTCCACTCACTCAGTCTCATAGAGACAGAGCGCATTTAGGCCACGCCCACCGGGCGGGAAAACAATCCCACCGTCTCCATTGACTCTGTATTGAGTGAAGCTGCCTCCTCGTTATTTATGACTTATAACAAAACACAAAACAGTGTCTAAAAGCTGCTGTGTGACGAGATGTACAGCAAACAAGCTAAACAACCCAGAAATAAGTGTTTATAAGCTGTCGACCTCAAAAAACGAGCGTTTAAAGACACAAAAGTGGAGACAGGCGATTGAGAGAGCAACGTGTCGTATTACTCTGAGAACTAACGTAATAATAGCTTAGCTTACAGAAATATAATATATGAAACTGACATTTGGATATTTGACTTACCAGTGATTAAATGTTTACTGTACACGTAGTGTATTTTTAGTGCATACTGAGTGTCAGGATCCCACAGTTTATCCATTCGTTCCAGCCGGTATCCACTTTTGTGTCCTTAAACGCTCTTTGGGGTCGACATCTTATGAGAACTTATTTATGTTTTTTTTTTTAGCTTTTTTGCCTTGTCACATAGCAGCTTTTAGACATTGTTTTGTTTTATGTTTATTTAACCCTAACGCAATACAAAGTCAATGCAGACGGTTGGATTGTTTTCCCGCCCGGTGGGCGTGGCTTCAGATTATGATGCGTGTTGCTCTGTCTCTATTACAGACTGGTCGGACTGTCCTTGGTTTGAATAGGTGGTTATTTGTCTGCGTGCAGTTCTGGCGTGAGGTGAGGTGTGTACATGTCTCTCAGCAGTGTCTCTAGCGCCCTCTTGTGGCCGGGCTGAGAGTAGATCTGCCCCGGAGCCCGAGAGCGCCACCTGCTGTCTGGGTCCTCAGGGGTCACGGTGCGCATCTGGGCCGTGTGGAGACCCTCGATCGCACTGGACAGCCAGATCAATCTCTTCAGGCTCTGGATGGAGCGACCGCGATCATGCATCAGCTGATGCTCAGTCACCGCTCGTCTGCTGAAGAGAGATATATAACCTCAGAACAACCACAGAGAAGATCGAGAGATAGAACAGATGGATAGACAGACAGATAGATAGATAGATAGATAGATAGATAGATAGATAGATAGATATATAGATAGATAGATGGATAGATGGATGGATAGATAGATAGATAGATAGATAGATAGATAGATGGATGGATGGATAGATAGATAGATGGATAGATGGATGGATGGACGGACAGACGGACGGACGGATGGATGGATGGTTAGATAGATGGATGGATGGATGGTTAGATAGATGGATGGATGGATGGATAGATAGATAGATAGATGGATAGATGGATGGATGGACGGACGGACGGACAGATGGATGGTTAGATGGATGGATGGATGGACAGATAGATAGATGGATGGATGGATGGATGGACGGACGGACGGACGGATGGATGGTTAGATGGATGGATGGATGGACAGATAGATAGATGGATGGATGGATGGACGGACGGACGGACGGATATAGATAGATAGTGGATAGATGGATGGATAGATAGATGTACCTCTCATTCTCCTGACACTGTACGGCTGCGATCACCATCAGGATCATGAAAGCGAGTCGTTGAGATCCTGGAGTCTTCAACATCAGAAACATGAGCTCACACACGTTTATCAGCAGAACTACACTTTACCAACAAACCACTGAGTTCCTGAAGCTACTGACTCTCTCGCTCAGCTCTCAGGGTTTATGTAGCCCTCCGCCAGCCCGACACAGGAAGTGACATCACGCACTTCAGAGGAAACAAGCTCCTCCTCCTCGAGCCCCAATTACGCTTTAGTTGCTTCCAGTCATTTATAATGGATGGATCAAACTCCTGATTAATGATGTTCCAGTTCTCATTCACCTCACTGAGCTCAAAGGCTCCAGGGATTGAATTTTGGTTTCTTTTTTGTGGATTGTGAATGTGCTGAGAAAGGCTGTGAGAACCAGCTGACGAAGACTTGGTTTGAGGGTTAGGACACGGATGCGGGAAGGTTTGTTGAAAGGGAAAAACTTCTAAACAATAAAGCTAATGGTGTCCATAACAAGCGTTCTAGTTAAAATGCCTTTTCGTCGGAACTTCACAACTAAGCAATAGCGCCGACGTGTTTCCACGTCAGAAGAGCTTCGCTGAAGACCCTCGCTCCATAGCGACCGTCTCAGATGTGGTTTCTAAGGGTGAGGAATGCAGTGGATGTCCTGATGATGATGATGAAGATAATGATGATTTCTGTAAAGTCAAACTTCTCTGAATAGCAACCACTCGGATCCCCACAAACCCACAGAAACACTTTACTGGGAGAGTTCTGACAAAATGACCAGTTTGTCTCATGTTAATCCAAACCTCTATAACTCTCTTCCTTCTCTAGATAACAAGAGGAATATTAGCCTTCAGTGGCCATACAGCATACAATAAACATGTGGAGATAGATAGATAGATAGATAGATAGATAGATAGATAGATAGATAGATAGATAGATATTCAAAATTCAAAAACTTTTAAAAGGGCTACATTTTTGTGGTCAACTTCAAATGTGGAACACACTTGGCTCACGGCTTTGATTTCTGCTGAGTTTAGAGTACAAATAATTTTGTAAAATATATATTTTTTGTACATAAATAAAGCATGTTGAGTTCAGTACAGTTACACTAAACTTTATAACCTTATTGATATACATATTTTTAATGTGTTTTCACTTCTGCAATAATCTGTCTCTTTAAAAGCAACCAACTTTGGGTATGTATTCCAAAGCTTTCATGATTTACAATCAACCGACATGAAAAACCCTGTTGTTTTTGAGCATCTCATGATCGATTGCAGTGTCTGAAGCCCCGCCCCTCTGCGTGCGTGATGACGTCCGTTACGTGAAGACGTACATTACGTGAAAGCCTCCGTATTTCCGCGCTGCGCCATTTCACAGCGGATCTGATCCAGGAATCAAACACACACGGTCAGAAACACGCGACACTGACGGTAAATCTACGTTTATTCTCTTTCATTGTGTTCTAATGCATTTCATTATGTCGTTTGTGTTTTTTCATCACAAGCGTTAGCATACGGTTTAGCCTTTTTGCTCAATTTGTTTTTTTTTTCAGGCGCCATTTTACTATTGACCCAGATTAGCGGTTAGCAGTTTACTCCGAGTCTTTAATTACGCGTGTTACATCAACATTAATCTTCATTATGTTTACAGCAGCTATCGCACGTTAAAGAGACAGTTCGTGTTTCATTGTGTTTTGTAGTTTGCATTCTGTGTTCAGTCGCGTGTGGTCGTCATGCGCCATTTTGAGCCGCGAACAAAAGCAAATATATCGCGATTTTTCGTTATGTAAGTTAGGCCTATTTTATTTATTTTTCAGGCGCTGCTCTTTAGTCTTTATTTCTAAATGTATTTATTTCGTTCTGCTCTAAATATGTAACAAGACAGTTTTGTAGTAGATTAAACAATTACGCATATTAGGAACTCAAACACCACACAGTAAAAAGCGATGTTTGACTCTGAATGGGCGTATCAAGCTCGTCTACAAATTCTTTGGCAAGACAAATACAATTATTTTATATTATGCCAAGACACCATTCAGTAGAGAGAGAGACAGGTATTGGGGGATGGAGAACGAAACCAGCCACACCTCCATTAACATCATCATCATCATCATCCCTCTCTCTCTAGGCATTCTCGGGCTTATTTAAATTAGTGTACAACCGACACGTGGACTAGTAAGACTGGGTATCGACACACATTTCACGGTTTCTTGTGATTTAAAAACAAAACAAAAAAACCTTACAAAAATTAACCATGGTTTTACTACCATTAAAACACACACACACACACACACACAAAAAGTTAAGCAATGGTAACCACAAATTAACAATGGTTTTGCTACACTCACCATAGTTTAACCATGATATTTGTAGTAAAACAGTGGTTATACAAATGGTAATGATCCATCAAAAAAACCTTAGTTAGCTAACACTTTTACTGTAATAAAACCATGATTTATTTTCATAAGGGTATATCTCTGGCCATAACATAATTGTTTTCATAACAGTTGAAGAATGGACTATGGGTAAAAATATAATCTACAGTGCATATATTTATGAAAATACTCATCTCTAAAGAGTTATTTTTCTAGCAAACCGTTGTTGATGGTCATTGAGTGGGTTTTCTGAGGTAAATGTGACTATTGTTTATTAGCTGTTTTATACACTTCTTTCTGCGTTTGAAACGCTGATTGATGGATTACATGAAATATGAAAGATTCAGAACAAATAAATCATCATTCCCTATTGATGTTCATGTTTATTTGCTGCTGTAACCAGTATTATAGAGGAAGAGATGATCGGTTTAACTGTCAGCACACATTAAACATACTCAAACACATTTATTGACTGAATTTCATGATAAAATCAACATTTCATTTGGATCAAAAACCAGTCTCGAGTCGCACGGGTATATTTGTGGCAATAGCCAACAATGCATTGTATGGGTCAAAATTATTCATTTTTCTTTTATCACAAAAATCATTAGGATATTAAGTAAAGATCATGTTGCATAAAGATATTTTGTAAATTTCCTACCGTAAATATATATATAAAAAATTTTTTTGGAGTGGATGCAGCACAATCTCCAACATTAATGGACAACTTTAAAGGTGATTTTCTCAATGTTTTTTTTTTTTTTTGTTGTTTTTTTGCACCCTCAGATTCCAGATTTTCTAATAGTTGTATTTCGGCTAAATATGGTCCTATCCAAACAAACCATACATCAATGGAAAACTTATTTATTCAGCTTATTTATGTATAAATCACAATAAATAAAAATGGACCCATGTGACTGGTTTTGTGGGCCAGGGTGACATCAAAAATAACAAATGTTACCCCTCGTACTCTTGTGTTGTGCAGATTGAGCCATGCATCGCGACTGCCCTCTGGACTGCAAAGTGTACGTTGGGAATCTTGGGAATAATGGGAACAAGTCGGAACTGGAGAGGGCGTTCGGCTACTACGGGCCCCTGAGGAGCGTCTGGGTGGCCAGAAACCCTCCTGGTTTTGCATTCGTCGAATTCGAAGACCCTCGTGACGCCACAGACGCCGTCAGAGAACTAGACGGACGGTGAGTGTGGATCTTAAAGCTAGTTATCATCATCATCATCAGCAAATTACTTCACGACTTCTGGTCTAATCGACGGGTCACGCAGGACTCTCTGCGGTTGCCGAGTGAGGGTGGAGCTGTCCAATGGCGAGAAGCGAACTCGTAACCGGGGTCCGCCTCCATCCTGGAGCCGACGTCCACGCGACGACTACCGAAGGCGTAGCCCGCCCGCCCGCCGCAGGTAAACCCGTTCTCCCGCTCACCTGTCTCTCTGTAAACTGTGTTTCAGAGGAAACTAATGCGATTCTGCCCCCTTCGCCAGTCCTGGATGCCACTGCCCTGCCGGTGCCACGTGTCCCGGTTCTGATGGGCATCTGACGGAGATCTTTAGCTCCTCCATCTTCATTGTCATTGATAACCATTAAGCAATGATCTGACTGGGCTTCTCAAATTCTGATAGATTTGTTTAAATGCAGATCCGCGAGTGATTATTTGGGCTAATCTCATCTCATGACGGCGCCCGGGTTGCGTTTCACGCCGAAATTAAAAGTCAGAACAACAAAAATGAGCTTTTTGATTGCTTGTTGGGTAGGCTAACACTTTACAATAAGCTTCTGTTTGTTAATCTTAGTCAACATGAACTAACAATGAAATTATTATTAGTCTTAATGTTAATTTTAACATTTAAGTATTTTATTATTAAGTGTTAAGTGTAACGAGTGTATTGCATTACCAATGGGAGCTTATTGTAAAGCGCTACTGCTTTTAGCATTGTGATGGTGTTTTGATGACAATTTAGCACCTTTTTTACACCCAAATTCTCATTACTGCTAATATTAATTCATTGCGATTAATTCAATTTATTTATGTTTACTTAATTTAAAAATGTAAAGTCTACCATTTATAATGAGAATTTTGGCAGTGATGGATGTTTGATTGTCCTTAATTCCTAAAAATAAGCTTTATTTCGGATTGAAATTTGACCCGGATGCGATTTCGCGCGCTCTTCTTGTGCAGCGCTATTCAATGTTGATTATGCTAACTTTGCGAATTGGCCGCCCAAAGCCCAGTCGCTTGTTTTCAGTAATCTGCTCGGCTCTAGTAATGGTTGGAATGCAATCTTTTGTTGACTTAACTTTACATGAAAAGGTTGTTTTTATTTTCTTATCTTATCATCTCTATATTAATAAAAATGAACCCCGTTGCAGAGTCACCACCATGCCTCTCCTCACCACCCTCTGAGTCAGTCTACTAGTCTTCTTTCAGCATCATGTGACCAGCGTGCCCCAATCAGCTGGCTGGGTTGGTGTCACATGACCCAGGCGTGGCCAGTCATCAGGTCGCACCAGCCCATTGGTTCCTGAGCATGCCGTTGTCAGCTCCTCCTCCTCCTCCAACCTTAACACCCAATCGGCAGCGGCCCACTTCACATTCCTGACCAATCAGCGTTTTACGTTCCCCAATGTCTACACTACCAACCACCAGCAACAGCCTTCGGCTAACCAATAAAAGCAGGAAAAATCCACTACATCCAGCCCCCATCCGCAAGCCAGCTAATCAGCTAGCAGCATCTGGCCTACACTTTCCCGCCAATTCTGCTCCCCGGCCGCCACCCCTTCGCCTTTTCTAGCTTGTTGAAAACCGAAAGACTAGTAAGTTTTTCCTGCTTCATACAGTTTAATGCTGAATACAGATATAAGATGAGGAGAAATCTCCTGTTGAGAGTTGAAACACACAGGGTTGGTATCTTGACTCCGTTAAGATTAGGCAAAAGCTGATGGGGAGCCCAAGCGGAGGTTCAGGTTACATAAGAAGCGTGGGCTTTGAGAGCTGCTCTTGCTTTCTTTCAGTGTCTTCATTCTGTTGGGGTTGTTTGCAGTGCGTTGAGTTTTTCTACTGTGTAGCTCTCTGTACTCGAGCGTAACGCTCTTAGCGAACGCTCATGTGGCGAGATCTCCACTCCACCCCTGTATCAGGGCGGTGACGAGTGTGTGACTGTTAGCAGGCTGGAGTTTCAGGGCTTTTGAGGTGCCTTCGTGTGTCCATCGCCACCGCGTTGACTCGCTCTTCTCTTCTCTTCTTCAGATCGCCCAGGAGGAGGAGCTTCAGTCGCAGTCGTAGCAGGTAAGAGTTTTGCGCGACTTTACGCGCAGGAAAACGGCTCTTTATCAACGTTTTGTTTCATTGAGATGCTATTATAGTAATTTATGGTAACTTTAAATGCGTCTATTTTAGTTGTTTTAGTACGTTGTTTAAACTAAATTAAAAAAAGAATAAGTTTTATATTCTTTCGGTTAGCGCTCATTTTTTTCCCCAAGTTACGAACATTTTTACGGTTTTAGTTGACTATAATAACCCTGGTTCTGGACTTCGTCTAGATCTCTTTCCAGAGAGCGCAGGAGGGAGAGGTCGCTGTCCCGCGACAGGAACCACAAGCCCTCGCGATCTTTCTCACGATCGAGGAGGTAAGAGTTTCGCTACTTTATATCGTCCGGCCAGGAATGACGTCCAACACCGAGCTCACATCTCGACTTTTTTCCGTTTACAGTCGCTCCAGATCTAATGACCGGAAATGAACCACGACACAGAGAAAAACGTCGTGACGGGAAATCGTCGATCAAAAACTTTGAAAAGACTTTATTGCTCAGAGTCCCCCATTTATTTTGTTTTTTTTATGAACATTATTTTAGCGGTTCTGTTTCCTTCTGTAGCTGCAGTTTTAATGCGACGGCATTCCATCTCACACTTTTAAGACTTATTTGTGTTTTTGCCGGTGAATGTGATTGGTCCTGCTGCGATGAGCTCATTTCCTGTCGCCTGAGCTCGACCGCTAGCGTTTTGCTTTGTGTTTGTGTGCGATCAGAGGGGGACGATGTAACGACACTGTGTCGCCAGCAGGGGGTGGAATGAAGAACAGCTTTCATTCTCGTTTGTTTTTTTCCTTGTAGTGTTTGTACTGTTTATAATGTTGATTTGAATTAAAACTCATTACAAAAAATATCCTGTCTCTGTGAATTTTTACAACGTTGTACGTGTTTTTAATATTTGCCCATTTTATAGGGATGTCTGAATTTAAAGTGAAACTCATCTTTGATCACAAAAAAGACGTAATGCCTTTTTTTTCCCCTTGAAGAATAATTCTTCATGCCTTAAAATATCTTGAATGTAACTCGACACTCTTGCCTCATTTAGTGTATACGCTATGAATATGCAAATGAGCCCCGCCTCCACTCACTCACTCAGCTCAGAGATCCACTGGTTGACGATCACACGTTGATCTGATTGGTTACAAGGTAGTTTGTGACGTCAGAAACACCAGCGATTTCAAAGCGTGTTTTTGAGACTGTCTTTGGTTCACTGCAGTTTTAAGGAGGAAATACTCAGCAATGGAGTCGACTTATGAATTTACACATGGTTTGTGTTAAAGCACATTAAAAACACCACAGACACATAAACAACATTAAAAGCTGGATTTTCACCACAGGGGGACTTTAAAGAAATGTTTATTTGTAAAGTTCATCCAAGAATTACAAATGAGGAATAGTTCATACAGGGTTAATCAAGACGTTAATGCATTAGCTTTCATTTACAGCATTTATTATCTTTGCAAATGTTAGATAATAAAAATACAACTGTCCCTTGTTTGTGTAGTTATTTTAATTTGTTTAAACATGCAACCTGTGCTTTTTTTTTTTTCCTTTTTTTTGTAAATGTAGAATTTAGATTAATGCTATAGTAGCAGAATATTTTCCTAATTAATAACCTTATTGAAATTAAGTGTTACCACAGAACCTCTTTGTTTTTGTAGCCGTTTATAGTGTTAGCATTGTGAACATTTAATGTTTGTGTACAGTAGTTATCACTGACTCGCTGAAAATCCTGGTTAAATATTAAACTACATTGACATCTGAACCTTGTTTGAGGTTTTATTGTAAGTCGTCTGGAGTAAGTGTAATTTGAGATGCCGGTTTTCAGTAAAATCCCTCACATGAGGAATCTGACACGGACAGACAGTCAACATTAAAAGTAGAAATATAATAAAGGGAGAAGTGTTCTCAAATGCTTGAATAATTAAAATGGGTACAGATCATGTGTATAGGTATATGTGCAGTGTTGTTGTAGTACCAGCAGAGGGCGACCATCAACTTTAACTCTACATTGACTTTTATCTGGATTGCTTGTTTTTAGATGATTGCCAAAGTCTATTTGTCAATTTGAGCCTCTATGATGGATATATATTTTTATATATAATTTGAACCCAGGGGTTTTCTGGGTTATGTGAACTGGGGACCTTCAGGGGGCCACAAGAGGGAGCTAGGGAGTCTGTACATTTTACAAAATCTGTAAAAATGAGATTAAACTAATTTACAAATACATTTGATTTAAAAAAAAAAGTAAGCAAATAAATACAATAGAATACAAATTTAAAATATTTGTTTAAAATTAATAAAATGATTAAATAAAATTGTTTAAATAAAACATTTGCATAAAATTAATTATAAAAATAAATACAATTTGTTTAAAAAATACATTTTGTAAAACTAACGATTTAATTAAAAATATGAAAACATAAAAATAAGATGGTTCCGGTCCTTGATTCTGATTGGTTGAGCCGCGTTCGAAGCCGTTGTAAATGACTCCACACACACACACACACACACACACACACACACACACAGACAGACGTTTCTGTAATTTATAGAGAGATAACCTCTTACTTAAACTCGACTTCAGGGTGGTGACTGACTGGCAAAGTCCTTGACATGTTCACGTTTTGTACCTGCTGACAGAGAATGAGTTATGATGGATTATCTCATTCTACTCAGTCATTCGCTAGTTTACAGACCAATAACGTTTACTTTTTCCACCATTGTGAATCACTTTTAGCAGTTCACTCGGTATTCTTCTGGTTTGACAAATTAATTTCTAAAAGTACAAATATTCTACGTTTTTTCAATTAATGCGAGCTCATAAGGCTGCATGTATGAAGTTTGAATTCAGTCATATTAATAATTTATCACAAGAGCTAGGAGACTGAATGAATCTGAATGAATGAATGAACAGAAACTCAAACTTACCCGCGCTTTCCCTCGCTTTACTCACGGCTCCGTGACGTCACGTTCTGATGAGTCACGCGTCGGGTGACTCACTGCTTTTTTCCCGCGGCTTCCTCGTGCAGTTGTCTGACTCCCGCCAAACACTAATGAATAGCGGCCATTAATTAAACTAAAGAATGGCCTTTCCTGCTGATTGTCGTGGGAAGGATGGACTTCATTACTCGGTCGGTCTCATTAGTGAACAAACTGTGACTGACTGATTTTATTTCCTGCTGTTGTGTTTATTGGCACTAAATTAGGGCAGTTATTGTGTTAATTATTTCATTCTGGATTAAATATTACTGTGTTTTATATGGAATAAATACATTTGGAAAATGTACACAGCAAAAAAGCCAGTGTACATTTAACTCAATTTTAGTCAAATTTAACACTCCTGAAATGTGTTATGACTCCCTCCATTTTGGAGTTTAAATAACACTTTTGAAAGTGTGAAATATGCACATTACATTAATATACTCAGTGAGTAATGTGCATATTTCACACTCTCAAAAGTGTTATTTTAACTCCAAAATGGAGGGAATCATATTTTTTGAAGTCATACTTCTTTTGTATTATTAATTTGTGTGTGTGTGTTACAAGTAAACAATGATGAAATAAACATGTAGGAAAGTTTCTATTTATGAAATGTGCTTTTTGACAAAACGAGTCTTTACGTGGGCGGGGAGAACACAGAGATATTAAAATGAGTCAAAAATTATCCAAACTTTTAAAGTCAGTTTTGAAATAAATGTCTTTTTTTTGTCATAATTATGACTTAAGTCAGAATTCCAACTTTTTATTATTTAGATTAAGTCATAAGTAGCTTTGAAGTAAGAATTACGACATTTTATGTAATATTTAGACTATTTAATTCATAATTTCTACTTTTATGTCAAATTTCAAGTTTACAGGCTAAAAAACATTTTTAAAAAGCACTTTTGGTGTTTTTAACAGTAAGAAAGTTTTCAGTTATTTCTAAAAGCTCCTTTCTGTTGAAGAATAATCCTATTTTTCTTTTCTTTCTTTGCTGGCTATGTGCATGTACTTTTTTTTGTAATTTAACTGTTCATGCAAGAAAGGCAAATAAACGCTTAAAATAATTAGTGTGTGTAATATATATCGGGCGGATCCACTCAGTAACTTCGGGACCTTCTGTTCTGTGACGCAGATCCACAGGAATGTTCCCGTGAAGGCGCGTTCACGCTGCTCGTGTATTTATCGGGCACGGTTCACGTGCTGAGCTCACTAGGCCCCGCCCACAGTCTAGACACGCCCATCGGAGTTCGTAAAGTTCAGAAAGTCCCTCCAGCACTGAAGAACATCTCGTATCCACTGCTACTCTCGCCCAGGATTGAGTTTCTCCACTTTCACCTGAAGACACTTCTAAAGTTCAGTTTAAACTCGACACTGCTGTCCAGGACACCTGAAACCACTCAAGTTCATTCAGCAAACAGCGATTTTACAGATTTTTAACACTCGTCAGAAGCCAAAACATGTAAGTTGCTTGTTTTTCATGTTCATAGCGTTTGTTTAAAGTTGTTATCGTTTATCACAAAAACGTTAGGCAAATTGTTAATACAACTAGTTTAAACTCTTGGCTGTTTTCGCTGTTTGAATGTTAATGTAAAGTGAACTCATGTCACAATCGCGACCTGTTTTCTTTCCACCGGCTTACACGAGACTTGTGTTCACGTGGACCCAGAGAGTAGAGTGGGCGTGTCTGCGTCACTTCTGACCAATCAAACAAACGCTCGCTTTCCCGCCGCCGTCTTGAATTTATTTTCGTAATGAACTTTATGTTCCTTCACATGGACTCAATGGCACCTTTTGTCATGACATCATGAATGATAGATCATATATTTTCTAAATAAAATATGAATAAAAAATGTATGGGCTGAAATCTTTGACAAATAATTTATACATAATTATATATTTATTATTATATATTTATTAAATTTAATATGTAATGTAATGTCAGATGCTGACACTTTGATGTGAACTTTGGGCTGGTTTGTCAGCCGTCATATTAAGAATGTCAAAAAAAAAAAAAAAAATTATATTTATTATATTATCACTAGTATTAAGCCTATTTTAGTTAAATAATAGTTAATTATTGAGTTAAATAATAATAATAATAAGCAATTTAAATAAACAATGTTTAAACATTATCATGGAAAAAAAGATAGGCTAAAATCTTTAAAAAAATTCTTATAACAAAATAATTGTCTTTGTCATAATTTACTTTTTAAGTCATAATTTTTTACTTTTTTTGTCATAATTTCGACTTTTATCATAATTTAAATTTTTTGTCAATTATGACAAGTCAGTTTTTGACTAGTAATATTTTCGACTTTTAAGTCATAATTTCGACTATTTTAAATGTATTATATTACCACAATTATATTTTTAGTTAAATAATAGTTAATTAATGAGTTAAAACCAAAACCAAAAAAAAAAAATCTCAGAAAAAAGATGGGCTAAACTTTTTAATAAAATAAATATAAAGTGATTATTTTAATCAGGAAAATAATTAAAAATTAAAATAAAAAAATATTTATTAAAATTTTATATGAGATTATGACACTCTTATGTGTTGGTTTGTCAGTCGTAAGAATCTCAAAATTATTATTTAATTATTATTATTATTATTATTATTTATAATAAATATTTTTTATTTATTATATTAGTAGTATAAGACTACTAAGTAGTTTATAATACAAAAGTATTCTTTTAGTGGTTTGGTATGAATATTCATTCAATTTTATAATTAGTGAGACGTCCCTCATGTATGATGGAAATATTTTAAGTATTTTATTTACTTGTATATGTATATATACTGTGTATTCAGAGCTGATCGTGTAGTTTAGTAAAATGGCGGCCCTCTGCTGGCCAGACGCGCTCACTGCAGTCAGAGGAACATGTCCACACATGTCTCTGCACCTCATGATGACTCAAAGCAGCCTTTAAAAGCTGATCACAGAACAGTAGAAACACGCACACATGAGGAGACGAGACAGACACGGCAAGGTTTGCAGGAGAAATCAAAAACACGGATTGGGTTGTGCGTTCAAGTCCTCCTGGGAAGTTCGTGTTTATGTGCAGTATATGTGAGTAAGATTGCGGTTTACTTTCTAATTAATTACACAAAAATACAGCAAGGTTCTTACATTCTACTACTAGTAAATGAATAACAAAGATGTGCAATATTATGTGCTCTGCTTTTTATGTTTTTAATTAATTTAAGAAGCCTCTGCAAACCATCATATTCTGTGCAGGCGTTTAGCTTCGCTGTAAATAGAAAAGCCTGACAATATCACTGCTAATATATTCCGCATGCTTCTCACTGACACGCCCACAACTCGTAAAGATCGGGGCTTAAAGAAAATCCCGAGCTTCCCACTCGTATTTACGACATTGTGGTGGCGATCATGTCCGTTCAACTCGTAACACGATGTTCTTTACGAGATGACGTGAACGAACCACGTGATGTTCAGAGACGGTTGGTTTCCTCACTAGTAACCGTCACTCTCGTGTCTTTTGATTCAGAAAATGGATTCACACAAGCGGATCCTTCGAGCCCTCGGAACCGGGCCGACGAGAAGAAGCCTGTTCGGTCCGGTGGATCGCGAGCAGCTCCAGCGCGAGTATCGCGACGCGCTGAGGAAAGACCTGGAGGAAGCGTCGCGTCGTTGGAGCTTCGACTTCGTCGCGGAGAAGCCGTTGGAGGGCGGAGACTTCCGCTGGGTGGGCGTGTCCGGCGTGCGCGTGCCCGTGCTGTACCGGAGCTGTGAGGACGCACGAAATCCCGGAGGATCACCGGGAAAAGAGAACAGATTCGGATCGGTTCCGCAGGACGTGGAGAAAACGCCGGAAAAGAGAGCAGAGATGAAGAGGAAACAGACGAACATCACAGGTGAGAGATATACGGGTGAATGACGGATAAGGATTTAAAATGTGAAGAAAAATAAAATTGGCAAAAAATAAAAATTGTAGGACTTTCTATACTTATTAGAGTGTTGTGTATGTAATGCAATGATATTAGCACTTTTCAAGAATGTAATTAATCATTTTTTTTGGTGAATCAGATCTTTTTCCCCATGAAAATGTCATTCCTGGGTAACGTAATGAATTTTTAAATTAACTATATTTCTACCATTGTTGGCATATACAAATGTACTGATCTCCATATTTGGAGCTCAACAAACAATTAGTGCTCGCAAAACTACATTTTAATCACAATTAATATAATCAATGTGGGATTTCATATAGACACGGGCTCATATTTGGCTGCCGATAACTCAAAATTCAGAACCAAATTTAAAAAAAAACTGGAAAATGTTTAAAAATGTTTTCCAATAAAGTAAATAAAACTTGTTTTATCATTAACTCAACAAAAAACTGAGTTGTGTAATCTAACACACAAATATGGGTTAAAATAATTGCCCGTGTCATTGTTAGCCAGAATGACATACTGTTAGCCGGAAGGACATTCTGCAATATTTTTAAGGATTACCATAAAAACCATCCGCAGTATAATTTTTCTTTCCAACACTCAAACTTGAAACAAAGTAAGAGACACTGACAAATTTTTAATGATTTAAAAATCTGTAAAATTATAGTAAATTTATAAAATTATAATGCTAAATAAACAATGGCCAAGGCTATAGTCCAACACATTATACAGCTAAAACATTTAGGGCCCTATTTTAAACGCGTAGTAACTTTGTGGGCGGATCTTGCGGATCCCGACGCAAATCTAAAATGTGTTGGTCTGAAGTAGCTTCATTATTCATAGGTGTGGTTTGGGCGTAACGTGAAATAAACCAATCAGAGCCTCATCTCACATTCCCTTTAAGAGCAGGCGCGCTTGTTCCATGGCGGATTGCTATTATAACGGCGGATTTGCCAGATGCACGCCAGGAGCGGTTCACAGCCGAGGAGACCGACGCTATGCCTATTTTTTCACATCTATGAACACAACAATGATTTCTCTCGTGTGGAATATTTTTGCTTGTAATAATGTATGGTTTGCAAAAATGTGAACTGCTAGCGTCTGTGTGTAGATGAGAGAAGCAAAGTGTGTGTGTGTTGTGCACACGCTACATTATGGTCAAGCATGCGCCCTTAAAATAGCATCTGAATAACGCACTGACTTTAGACGAGGTTTCTCCTGGTCTGTGGCGGAATTGTTTTCTGAAACTGCAAAATAGCACCTGGGAACGTTTGCGCCGGAACACGCCTCCTCTCTTCACTGAACCGCCCCCGGGAGCGCAAGTTCATTCCCTAATTTACTGACGTGCGTCTGTGGAGGGAAAAGTCCGCTGTGCGCGGGTGAGAAATAGGAATGATGCATGCGTCGCTGTACAAAGTCAATTGCGCTGGGTGTAAGATACGGCCCTTAGGCTTATTGCAAATGAGTCAAGTCAATTCATCTTCATTTATATAGCGCTTTAACAATGTAAATTGTTCCAAAGCAGCTTTACAGTGATAATAGGAAATTAAAGTAACAGAGATTGTTTGGCTTTACAGCAGCTCTAGAATAAAGTTATTGTCCAGCTAAAGTTAGTTTTGATTGATTCACTTCCGTCGCAACGATCATTAGTTATTAACTTAAGGGCCGCTAACACGACACCATTCTAACAGAAAACCGTTAAGTTCTTTCTGCGCAAACTTTAAAAACACAAACCTGTGAGAACGCTGATGGCGTGCACATGCTACGCGTTTAGATTATAGGAATGTTTATAGGAGTGTGAACCTATTTCAATTAATATTTCAAGTTTGCTTGCTACTGATACATTATCACTCCACTGAGTCATCACTATAATACTTTGCTCTCTTTTGTCCAAGATACTCAGCCCTAGCTTCTGCATCTGCGTTTATCCTGGCTCTGAACCGTCTCTGCCTCTCTTTATTAGACAGAGGCATCTGGCAGGACAGAATTGACCTTAAAACACCAGAAGCTATACTAAAGCTTTAATAAAATGTTGATAATTAATAAATTTGATTACATTATTCATGATTTGACCATTAACATTACAAAATTCAATTTAATGATAAAAACCCATGGTGACTCATTGAATCATATGAAATCAAGTTGAATGACAGCAAAAATATGTCAAAAAACATACAATTATGTAAATAATGTTAATTTTAATAATATAACTATAATAACCATGCCTAAAAGTTTACAAATGTTAATTAAAAACTAGATTTTTATGCATATGTCATTCTGGATAACGGATGACATGTCCTGGCTAACAGAGTTTTTTTGTTATCCAAGAATGATATGTTGTTATCCAGGAATGACAAAACAAATATTTTTCTTTATAATCAGGCACTAACTTAACCACCTATGGAAAACTACAATTTAGCTATCATCGCTTAAGGTAATCTTTTAGATCAAATAGATATTTTTTTAATATAAAAACATTATGAATGTTTTATTAGTGTTATCCAAAAGGACACATGATATTGCTACAAAGTGCACCAGTGACTGAAAAGGTCAAAATATCAACATTTTAAGAGACACTTCCTGACCTTTGCACATGTTCTGGTGCTTCTTCAGGGTCTTCTTTTTGATACAATATTATGTCACATGACATACCAAAATGCATTATGGTATAAAATGGTCATTGATGTCTGTTATCCAGGACTGACATTAGCAAAATCACAATTTGGAGACAAAAGTCTTTCTGTCATAAAAATTTAAATAAGCTTAGTATTACCACTATATTTGTAGGTATTGTTGAATACATCAATACAATTATGCCCAAGTAGATTTTAAATACTTTTATTTATATTTTATACATTTTTGTTGTATTTTTGTATTCAGATTTTAAGCCGGGACAGTTACCCGGAATGACATTTTAGGACTTTTGAGCTCAATAGTTCCTTAAAGATTAATTATTTATAATAAATTCTCACATGAGTAATTAAAGAGGGGGAAGTTGAGTCACTTATGAAGTGCATTTAAAAATGTATAGATTTTTAATATTATGAATATGCTTTGGACACCAGAATTGACACGCCACGTCATTGACCCATACACTATTCATCTCATGTTTTGGATCGGTAAGATTATTAATGTTTTTAAAAGAAAAACACAAAGGCTGCATTTATTAGATAAAAAAAAACAAACAAAAAACAGTAATATTGTGAATTATTATTATTATTATAATTTAAAAGGGCGGTTTTCTATAATAAAGTGTAATTTATTCCTGTGATCAAAGCTGAATTTTCAGCATCATTACTCCAGTCTTCGGTGTCACATGATCCTTCAGAAATCATTATCATATGTGGATCTGATTGAATTATTATCAATGTTGAAAACAGTTTTGTACATTTTATTTTATTTGATGAATATAAAGTTTAAAAGAACAGCATTTATTTTGAAATGGAAAGCTTTTGTAACATTATAAAAGTCTTTTACTGTCACTTTTGATCAATTTAATTCATCCTTGATGAATAAAAGTATTGATTTCTTTTATTATATATTATATATATATATATATATATATATATATATATATATATATATATATATATATAAACTGTTGAATTATCATGTGAGCAATCCTAATAGTTTTTTACGTAGGAGTAAAATGCTGAGTAATAATGATGGTGTGAATGACAGTCTGACTAATAATAGACGCTCTCTTTTATCCCGACAGACTTCTACCAGGCGAAGAAGAGGCAAGTGGCCACGCCCCGCAAATCAGGACAATAACACACTCAGGAACTCGTGTGTGTGTGTGTGTGTGTGTGTGTGTGTGTGTGTGTGTCGTGCCTGGACTCATATCCTCGTACGTGTAAAGACATTCAGTAACTGACATGAACTCAGCGGATCTTCTGTTCTTCTACACCGTCATCTACCTTCAGTCTGGAACCTGTCCCAGAACTCTTTGTTTTCTGTCTTCCATCATGTGTTGTTCAGGAATAGGAATCTGTCATTCCTCTTTGAGCACTTCCTGTTTATATGTTTGCATGTCAACGGTTAACATTTACCTGAAAAATCCCTTTAAATTCGATGTGTGGAGGAAAGATTCGAAACATCCATGAATGAATCTTTCAGAATCACGAAATTGCGTAAAAGGATTTCATTATGAACAATGACATATTATAAAACACTGATTTTTTCAGTGCGCACATATTCAAATGTATTGCTTTATTGCACAAAACATGTTGCTAACTTTAAAAACTGCTATCTTTAAATGTTTGGTGCCAATTATTTTATTTTTTTGAGTTATTGTTATTATTATTAACGTAAACCTCAATTAAGCTGCCAGTATGTTCTCACACACATTCTCGTAACTGAACTGCGATTACGTTATTGCAATGTAATTTTTATTTACAAACACTTGACGTCGTTTGTGAAACACGAGCAGAATCGCTGCAGTTTTTTCGTACGTTAATTCGTACATCATGTTGCGTTAAATTTAGTGCGGAAATTAATGTACGAATGTTTTACACAGACATTTGTTCCAGGGTTATTATTGTTAACTTTAACTAAAACTGTTAAAAAAATTTCTGTTAATTGAAATAAAGCTAAATTTTAGTTGGAAAACAAACTAAATTTAAACTGGTTTAACTTCGAACATTAACATTAGAAATGTTGCTTTTCGCAGTTTTAAGTGCTAAAAATATTAACTGGAAATAAATGAAAACTGAAATAAAAATAAATTAAACCTAAATGGTACAATTAGTATATATATTTAATATGCATGTAGTAAAATGACACAAGCACATAACGATATATATATATATATATATATATATTTATTTTTTTTACTATAATTAACATGAAAGTATATTATTCAAAATATTACTAAAACTAAAACAACAGCGATTTGTTCTGCTTGTGTTTTGTGATACGGCTTCTGAAACTACAGCATATTTACAAACACTCTCAGTTTTCCTGTTGTCATGGAAATACAAGTAAGGTCGAGCGATAACTAAATAAACGTAATGAGAAATGTGAACGCCAGACTTTATACATTGAGTAATTAAGATAAAAAGCTTTATTTTGTTTAAGTTTTGAATTCCAGCAAACGTTCATTAAATCTGTTCTAGCTCTTCTCTGATCCAGCTTGTGGATTTCTGCGACCTGTCTGTAAATATTCTGTTAATATCCGGATTATTCGCTGTTGATTGCGAATTGCACTTGTTATTTTGTGTAGTGTTGTGTAGCGTTATTGTTAAAGAGCTCTGAATATATCATGCCATATTTATTTTACTGAATGTTGTATTGTAGATTGACATGTAATTGTTATTTTAATAAAACTTTATGAAGAGAAACTCTGGTGTCCGATTTGATTTTGTACGACTAAATCACTACTTAAAATATTCATGCTGTTGATTCTAAAAAAATGTGTTTTTTGTGCTGTGAAGTGTTTTGAGGTTAACCATTTTTCCAGGCGGATGAACTTCTGGTGTTAGTCGTGTAAACCGGCCCTTTCTCTGGATTGGTAAGTAAATCTATCATATCCGTCTCATGTTAACAAGTTACTGAAGTCGACATGAAATTGCATTTAACTTCCATCATGTGGTGTATTTTCAAATACAGGTTATTCAATGAGTATCTCAATCTTAATGCTTTTTCTTTTGAAATATACTGTCATTTGTACAGAGCCCCTAAAGGGACATGGTGATGTAAAACATATATTTCAATGCTTTTGCGTTTGTCATGTTCTTTGTGTGCGAACGCAAAGTTTCTAAAGGGAGCGCAAAACTTTCACAAGGGAACTCGAGTTTCACAAGGGAATGCAAAAGTGTTACAAACAAACGCAAAATTGTAACAAACCAACACAAAAGTGTTACAAACGAACGTAAACTTTCTCAAGGGAACGCAAAAGTGTTACAAATTAATGCAGTTTCTCAGCGAACGCAAAAGTGTTACAAAAGACAGCAAAGTTTCTCAAGGAACACAAAAGTGTTATAAGCTAACGCAAAGGTGTTGCAAACGAACGCAGTTTATCAGGGAACACAAAAGTGTTACAAGCTAACAAAAATATGCTACAAATGAATGCAGTTTCTCCGCAAACGCAAAAGTGTTACAAGCTAACGCAAAGGTGTTATAAACGAACGCAGCTTATCAGGGAACACAAAAGTGTTACAAACTAACGCAAAGGTGTTACAAACTAACAGTTTCTCGGGGAACGCAAAAGTGTTACAAGCTAACGCAAAGGTGTTACAAACGAACGCAGTTCATCAGGGAACGCAAAAGTGTTACAAGCTAACAAAAAGATGCTACAAACGAACGCAGTTTATCAGGGAACGCAAAAGTGTTACAAACTAACGCAAAGGTGTTACAAACTAACAGTTTATCAGGGAACGCAAAAGTGTTACAAACTAACAGTTTCTCTGGGAATGCAAAAGTGTTACAAGCTAACGCAAAGGTGTTACAAACGAACGCAGTTCATCAGGGAACGCAAAAGTGTTACAAGCTAACGCAAAGGTGTTACAAACGAACGCAGTTCATCAGGGAACACAAAAGTGTTACAAGCTAACAGAAAGATGCTACAAACGAACGCAGTTTATCAGGGGACGCAAAAGTGTTACAAACTAACGCAAAGGTGTTACAAACTAACAGTTTATCAGGGAACGCAAAAGTGTTACAAGCTAACGCAAAGGTGTTACAAACTAACAGTTTCTCGGGGAACGCAAAAGTGTTACAAACTAACGCAAAGGTGTTACAAACTAACAGTTTATCAGGGAACGCAAAAGTGTTACAAGCTAACGCAAAGGTGTTACAAACTAACAGTTTCTCGGGGAATGCAAAAGTGTTACAAGCTAACGCAAAGGTGTTACAAACTAACAGTTTCTCGGGGAACGCAAAAGTGTTACAAACTAATGCAAAGGTGTTGCAAACGAACACAGTTTATCAGGGAACGCAAAAGTGTTACAAGCTAACGCAAAGGTGTTACAAACTAACAGTTTCTCGGGGAATGCAAAAGTGTTACAAGCTAACGCAAAGGTGTTACAAACTAACAGTTTCTCGGGGAACGCAAAAGTGTTACAAACTAATGCAAAGGTGTTACAAACTAACAGTTTCTCGGGGAATGCAAAAGTGTTACAAGCTAACGCAAAGGTGTTACAAACTAACAGTTTCTTGGGGAACGCAAAAGTGTTACAAGTTAACGCAGTTCATCAGGGAACACAAGTGTTATAAGCTAAAGCAAAGATGCTACAAACGAACGCAGTTTATCAGGGAAAGCAAAAGTGTTACAAACTAACGCAAAGGTGTTACAAAAGGTGTTCACTCCCATCTTATAATCTTTCCTTCACCATATACCTTTAGGGGCACCATACATTTGCTTTAGTGCAGTTTAGTTATATTACCGTTAACTACCATTAAATTGCTAGACTTTAAAAAATTAAAGCGATCTAAAAAGCATTAAAAAGCGATCTAAAAATGTTATAAACATTATAAATGTCTTTACTGTCACTTTTGATCAGTTTAACTCATCCTTGATGAATAAAAGTATTGATTTATTTTATTTTTTTCCCCCCAAAATTAAATTAAAATTCTTACTGACCCCAAACTTTTGAAGGGTAGTGTTTAATGTTAAAAAATATTTCTATTTCAGATAAATGCTGTTCTTTTGAACTTTCTATTCATCATAGCATCATGAAATAAAAATGTAAATAACTGTTTTCAACACTGATAATAATCATAAATGTTTCTTGAGCATCAAATCATCATATTAGAGTGATTTCTGAAGGATCATGTGACACTGAAGACTGGAGTAATGATGCTGAACATCAACTTTGATCACAGGAATAAATTACAATTTACTGTATATTCACAAAACAGATGATTTACACTGGAATAATATTCCACAATAATACTGTTTTTGTTTGTATTTCTAATCAAATAAATGCAGTCTTGGTGAGCATAAGAAACTTCTTTTAAAAACATTAAAAATCTTACGATCCAAAACTTTTGACTGGTAGAGTATTTCTGTTAACAAATCAACACTCTTTTCCATTGCAATCTCCTGAATGCCACAGATGTCAACAGTGTTCATTATCCTCAAAAAAATAATTTGAATAAGAAAAGCGATGTTGCATGCGTGTAGCGTGTGTCTCGTGTGTGTGTGTGTGTGTGAGTGTGTGTGTGTGTTGCAGGTGCTGCTCTTCAACATAGTGACCCAGATGTTGTGAAGGGTGTTGCTATGAGACGGACGTCAGCGTTTCCCATCAGCCCCTCCTGTCAGTTTGGGAAATGTCACACACACACACACACACACACACATTATACACATCCCTTAAAATGTGTTTCTCACTCAGAAACACACCCAAATCATGCCCTCATGAACAGACACAATGATACGCACACGCATAGATTTAGCTGCAGTGTGTGTGTGTGTGTGTGTGTGTGTGTGACGCATGCTCCGCTGATCTCCCCTCCCCCTCAGCTCATCTGCGCGTCGAAACACACAGACAAACACACACGGCCGGAGAGACCAGAAAGAAACGCCAGGAACGGGCCAGACAAAGATGAGAGAAGCCGATATCGACTCTAATGTAAACCATGGCAGACTCGACTGAGAGATAGACAGATAGAGGAGAGGAGAGGGGGAGGGGTGAACACACACACACACACACAGAGAGAGAGAGAGAGAGAGAGAGAGAGAGAGAGAGAGAGAGAGAGAGAGAGAGAGAGAGAGAGAGACATGGCCCTCTTACACGTCTCTGCAGTGAAGCTGCACCTCCTGCACTGAAGATCATGGTAATTTATCGCAAATTAATCTTGTGTTCCTGTGTTGTTCCGTCCATCATCTATCATCCATCACCCATCCATCATCACCCGTCTGTCTCTCTCACGCGCTTTTCTGCGTTTAACCCGCCTGACGTCCCTAAATGTACAGCAGGTGTCATGCATGTGTGTGTGTGTGTTTGTGTGTGTTTGCTGTCCCGCACCACTCAATTCAAACCTCCACTCTAAATGCGGCCTGTAGATCACACACACACACACACACACACACACACACATGCGCATGCTCTTGACAGGTAACATGGCTCAGATTCACATGCATTAAAAGATGCATGGACTGCGCTGACCTTTAGCCGTGTGTGTGTGTGTGTGTGAGTGTTTCTCAGAGAAATGCATTCTAGCATGCTGTTTTGTGCAGGTAACATGCATGCAGTAACACACACACACACATGTAAAGGTTAATGCATCTCCACACACATGTGAAAAACAGCATGCTCAAATGCGTGTTTCCCTGAGACGAGGCTTGTTGTGTTACACTGCATCTTTTCACGCACGTTTATTTGTTTACGACGAGTTGCTGCGACTCTAACGCGTATTGCGACGCTGCATTTATGAATGATTCATTTCAGATCACTATTGATTTTCCTGTGGTGTGTCGTTCACATCAAGCGCTGATGTTTCAGGTCGTAGGTGTAAATCTACGCATGTTTCTGCAGTTTCTGCTCTTAGTTTAGTGTGTATGGAGAGATTTAACGAACGGAAAGTGGGTCACGGTGTCTCTCTCTTGTAAACACTCACTCATGTGACTGAGGTGTTAAAATTAGTGTGTGTGGTGTCATATCAGGTGTTTGATGTGCAAGTTTGCATGACACTGCAACTCAGCTCTGTTGTGTTTTCATTGTGATCAGGGTGTGAGATTAACTTTTTCACTCACCGGCCAATTTGGCTTCTAAATTTATAAGTTATCGGCCATTCAGAACTTCTACTAGCCACAAAAAAAAGAAGAAAAAAAGAAAAAGAAATGAACCAGATTAACTACGTCACAGCTTATTTATAAATGATAAAATGTAATAAAATCCTGTCATCCAGCATCTCCTCTCTTCCTCTTTAAGGAACATCAGAAAAATGTAGGAGGTTTGAAAATAACAAAGTCTTTTCTGTTAATCAAGTGCTTTTTAATCTCCTCTATTGCTTCAGTGCAAATGAACAAGCGCTGTTATTAGATGTGTAGTGACGTGTGTGTTCAAGAGAGCAGATATGAGCAGATTCTGAGCAATACGCTGTATTTAATATATCATGATGATTTACGAGTATTTGCACTAAATCTGCACAGATTTGTCTTGCACGAACTTCCCCAGCAAAGTGAGTAAACATGATTACTAATACGCCAAATTGGCTCGTGATTTGACAGTGTTTCCCGCCACAGGTGATTTTATTTCAAATCCTGATATACCCTGAACATAATGAAGTGAAGCCCAATTTTTACACTGCAAAAAGAAATGCTTTTCTTACTCAGTATTTTTGTCTTGTTTCCAGTCCAAATATCAGAAAATTCTTAAATCAAGAAGCATTTACTAGAGGAGTAAAATGCCATACGATATTATGTCCTGTTTCTCCGGGGGAAATAATCAAAATTAAGTGAATTGATGCTTAAAAAAAGCTAAATTATCTGCCAATGGGGTCAGAAAAATAAGCAGCAACTCACTTAATCTAGATTTATTTCCCCAGAAAACAAGACATAATATCTTATGGCATTTCACTCATCTAGTAAATGCTTCTTGATTTAAGAATTTTCTGATATTTGGACTGGAAACAAGACAAAAATACTGAGTAAGAAAAGCATTTTTTGCAGTGTAAGACGGCAAATTTGGTTAGTAAATTGACAACATTTCAAATTTCAATTTTCAAACCCTGATTGAGTTTCATCCGCATTTAGCGGGTAGGCGGGTGTTCATTTCAAACCTGATTATACCCTGAACATAATGAGTAAAGCCCATTTTTTAAGACGCCAAATTGGCTAGTGCTAATTTTCTAATATCAAACCCTGATTGTGTGCATGCAGCTGGATAAGAGCGAAGTGTCGACTCTCGGGCTGCCGCCGTCCGCGAGCCATGGCGGGTCTGACGGGAACATTAGCGTGGAGGCGGGACCGGACGGCGAGGTCCAGAGAACACGTGTGGCGCTGGAACACCTGCAGCAGAAGATCCTGAAGATCACCGAGCAGATCCGCGTGGAACAGGAGGCGCGCGACGCTAACGTAGCCGAGTATCTCAAACTCGCCCACAACGCGGACAAACAGCAGGCGTCGCGCATCAAACAAGTGTTCGAGAAGAAGAACCAGAAGTCTGCGCAGACCATTGCACACCTGCACAAGAAGCTTGAGCACTACCATAAGAAACTCAAAGAGATCGAACAGGTAAAATGAACGTTTATTTTTAGGGCTTCACAATTAATCGCAACTAACATGAAATCGTCGGTTGGTTTAACGCGATTATGAGATTGCAAAGGCTGCGATTATTTTGTGTGTGCAGCTTGTCAGTGACGCACGGCTCAGTAAACGCGGCTCACTCTGAAAGCACTGAGTTTGAGTCGCTTATAACGTGCATTTGAAAAAGCAACACGCCTCAAACATCTTTACAGACATGAGAAGCATTTATGAACCTCTTGTCCAACAAAAGACAACATTTAATACATCAAAGTATTTCAATCTTCTGTTTATTTCAAGTCAAGTCTCCTTCATTTATACAGCGCTTTAAAAATATAGACTGTTTCAAAGCAGCTTTACAGTGAATAATAGGAGATTACAGTAACAGAGATTGTTTAGGCTTTACAGCAGCTCTAGAATAAAGTTATTGTCCAGCTAAAGTTAGTTTTAACTTCCGTTGCAAAGATCATTAGTTATTAGCTTAGGGGCCGCTAACACGACACCGTTCTCACAGAAAACAGAAACTCTTAAAGGAGAACTTGGTAACTTTTTTAACTTAATAAAACTGTCTAGAAATCATTTGGATGGTTAAACAACCTGTTCTGGTGATATTGGTGACTTTCCCCGCTCCCCCCAGCGTTCCCAGGCGGAAAACCAACCTTGCAACTTGGGGACTACCGTCCCGGCAAGATAGAAATTGGAAGTCTCGTGAGAAGCGAGAACGAGAGCGAGAACGAGCACGAAACACGAATTGCTTTACGGCAATTCGACATAAACACACACGTGTATGATGTATTACCAGATTACCCACCTCGGTAGACATAGCTCCACACAATACAGTTGGCTTGCTCCGATCAAAACAAACGCACATGAGCAGCGGTAGAGAGGGGGAGGAGGCCGCCACAAGTGAGTTTTTTACGACCGTGTTGTGAAATATATGCCCCCCCACAGCTGTAGGGGGAGCTCGTGGGGAAAACATGCGACAACAAAAGGGAAAATCAGCGAAGTGACTAGAGTTCGCTAGAGTTGCCGAGTTCTCCTTTAATGCGTTCTGGACGTTCATTTACACGACAACAGTGTTTGGTGCTCGAGAACGCAAACTTTGAAACAGGTTCCAAAAATTTGAAAAACGTTTTCATCTGTGTAAACTTAAAGAACATGAATCTGTGAAAACGGATTTTAAAAAAGGTGTGCGCATTTGAATATATATATATATAATATCCATGCAAACTGGAATCATTTTGATAACGTTTTATCTGTACAGAGGTAAAGGGAAGGAGGCCTTCACAGGGGAGCTTATCCAGCGATAGTATGATGACCATGGGGATTTCCTGGAATGACGTGTGTTATTGTACTTCTGCGGGGCATATTTGGCGTGTCTGTGTGAGACGTCCTCTGGTATTTAGATGGAGCAGCATTTACTACCGATCACAGAGCCGTACTTCACTGACAAGCTGCGCATAAAATAATTGCAGCCTTAGTTCTCTTGCATGCAAACTTTTGCAATTTTCCAGAGTAATCACGTCTTGCTTTTTCGCAGAATGGTCCGGCGCGGCAGCCCAAAGACGTCTTCCGGGACATGCATCAGGGGCTGAAGGACGTGGGCGCGAACATGCGCGCGGGAATCAGCGGGTTCGGAGGGGGCGTGGTCGAAGGAGTGAAGGGCGGAGTCTCAGCGCTCACGCACACCGCGGTCGTCTCGAAACCGCGAGAGTTCGCCAGCCTCATCCGCAACAAGTTCGGGAGTGCAGATAACATCGCCCACATGAAGGACACCCTGGAGGACGGGCACGCGGAAGAGACGCCGCGCGCTCTGAGCGGAAGCGCTACGCTAGTCTCCAGCCCCAAATACGGTAGCGACGACGAGTGCTCGAGTGCGACGTCCGGGTCACCGGCCGGGAGCAACTCTGGTGGGGCCGGTGGGCCGATGTCTGGGATGGGAGCCACCATGGGGAGCCCTCGGCTCGACGGGCATCACCACCACCATCACCACCACCACTCGTCGTCTTCCTCGTGGGATGCGCTGCTGGAAGGCCTGCAGGAGATAAAAGTCGGCCAAGTGCACATGGAGGACGCCATCGAGGACATGAAAGCGCAGCTGCAAAGCGACTACGGCTACATGACCCAGTGCTTGCAGGAGGAGCGATACAGGTAAAGCTGCACCAACTATAGCAGTGCCACGGCTTTCCAAGAGCGATGTTCGATTCTTAAAAGGAATCGTTCTTTTGAGCCGGTTTACTTGGGGTGTAACGATACCCTCATGTCATGATTCGATATCACGATATGATATTATTGCGATACTCCAAGACATATGGTAAAAGGGTAACAAGAAAAGTACTGTTGATTAAAATGCTAAAATTGGTTTTACATTGTGGGTGTAAATGAATAGGCTTGGACTTGGTGCTGGAAACCCAAAGCAGAGGACAATAGAGACACCAGAATTAACATATTCATGAAGCTGAAAACAGAATTATTTTAGATGAATATGCTTGATTTCTGTCCCTGACTAGATATATTTAAAATTATTTAGGCCACTTTTTACTGGTAACATCAGATATTTGGAATATCAGGACCCACAAATATTCCCCAATCATTATATTCAACATTATATATAGTAGTTTAATGTAGTACTGACACTAAAACTTTTTTTTAGAACTGTAGAATATTTTCTCACACAGTAATTTTCATTTTGGGTGAACTATCGACAATACATATTGTCACTATCCACGATACATATAGTTGCATTTTTATATTGCGATATATTGTTACACCCCTACGGTTTACTGAATCAAACCTTAGTTCCGGGTTAAAAACGCAAGACGCATGCTCCTTGCAAAGCACCGAATTAACCAATCTAGAGATGGATAATTGAGCCAAAGAACCGGTTCAGTCATGGCCAACTCAAAAATAACTTTGACAATTAGAACTGGCTCATTTGTGAGTTGGTTATTTGTGATTCATTCATTTTGAACCGGGTCTTTGGTTCAATAACCCATTTGGTTATAGGCTCATTTGGTGCTTGCAAAGCAAGGCAAGGCAAGGCTAGTTTATACCCTATGGTGATTCAAAGTGCTTTACACAGAAAGGAATTAAAATAATCACAAAATAAAAGCAAGTAAAATTAAAACAGTTATAAAAGGCATTAAAAGAGATATAAAGATGAAATTTGAAAGAGTAAAAAGATGATACATAGATAAACTTCTCATCTGGCAAAACACCGGTGGATCATATTTTTCACAGCTGCTTGTTTTACTGTGAGATTTCCCCATGCTGATTGTACTGTGTCTGTGGTGTTCTTTCGGCACGCCTAAATAATCTGCTGGACGTCTCCAATAGATCCGATTTCCCCTAAAATCGGACAGGAGGAGCTCTAGGAAAGGAATCGATCCAGTCCGCACCCCACAGAACAGATCTGGTCCCCGACCTCGAGTTTCACATCAAATTCACTACTCTACCACAGACTCAGGTCATCAACATGGTTTCATCTCTCACTTTCCCAATTAACATTTCAGAGTAATTTATGTTTGTCTTTTACTCAATTCTCAGTGCCACTTGAGTTCAGTTTAGAATCAAAAGGAGTATGCACCGAATTAACCAATCTAGAGATGGATAATTGAGCCAAAGAACCGGTTCTTTCATGTCCAACTCAAAAAATAACTGGCTCATTTTTGAGTTGGTTATTTGTGATTCATTAATTTCGAATCGGTCCTTTGGTTCAATAACCCATTTGGTTATAGGCTCATTAGGTTATAGGCTCATTAGGTTATAGGCTTATTAGGTTATAGGCTTATTTGGTTATTGGCTCATTTGGTTATTGGCTCATTTGGTTATTGGCTCAATTGGTTATTGGCTCATTTGGTTATTGGCTCAATTGGTTATAGGTTCATTTGGTTATAGGCTCATTTGGTTATTGGTTCATTTGGTTATAGGCTCATTAGGCTATTGGCTCATTTGGTTATTGGCTCATTTGGTTATTGGCTTATTTGGTTATTGGTTCATTTGGTTATTGGTTCATTTGGTTATAGGCTCATTTGGTTATTGGCTCATTTGGTTCTAAGTTAATTTGGTTATAGGCACATTTGGTTATAGGTTCATTAGGTTATTGGCTCATTTGGTTATTGGTTCATTTGGTTATTGGTTCATTTGGTTATAGGCTCATTAGGTTATAGGTTCATTTGGTTATTGACTCATTTGGTTATTGGTTCATTTGGTTATTGGTTCATTTGGTTATTGGCTCATTTGGTTCTAAGTTAATTTGGTTATAGGCACATTTGGTTATAGGTTCATTTGGTTATTGGTTCATTTGGTTATAGGTTCATTTGGTTATTGGCTCAATTGGTTATAGGCTCATTAGGTTATAGGTTCATTTGGTTATTGACTCATTTGGTTATTGGTTCATTTGGTTATTGGTTCATTTGGTTATAGGCTCTTTTGGTTATTGGCTCATTTGGTTATTGACTCATTTGGTTATTGGTTCATTTGGTTATTGGTTCATTTGGTTATAACTCATTTGGTTATAGGTTCATTTGGATATAGGTTCATTTGGTTATTGGCTCATTTGGTTATAGGCTCATTTGGTTATAGGCTCATTTGGTTATAGGTTCATTTGGTTATTGGCTCATTTGGTTATTGGCTCATTTGGTTATATGTTCATTTGGTTATTGGCTCATTTGGTTATAGGTTCATTTAGTTATAGGCTCATTTGGTTTTATTGGCTCATTTGGTTATAGGCTCATTTGGTTATAGGCTCATTTGGTTATAGGTTCATTTGGTTATAGGCTCATTTGGTTATTGGCTCATTTGCTTATAAGCTAATTTGGTTATTGGCTCATTTGGTTATAGGCTCATTTGGTTATTGGCTCATTTGGTTATAGGCTCATTTGGTTATTGGCTCATTTGGTTATAGGCTCACTTTGTTATGGGCTCATTTGGTTATAGACTCATTTGGTTAATGGCTCATTTGGTTATTGGCTCATTTGGTTATAGGCTCATTTGTTTATTGGCTCATTTGCTTATAAGCTAATTTGGTTATTGGCTCATTTGGTTATAGGCTCATTTGGTTATTGGCTCATTTGGTTATTGGCTCATTTGGTTATTGGCTCATTTGGTTATAGGCTCACTTTGTTATGGGCTCATTTGGTTATAGACTCATTTGGTTAATGGCTCATTTGGTTATTGGCTCATTTGGTTATAGGCTCATTTGTTTATTGGCTCATTTGCTTATAAGCTAATTTGGTTATTGGCTCATTTGGTTATAGGCTCATTTGGTTATAGGCTCATTTGGTTATTGGCTCATTTGGTTATAGGCTCACTTGGTTATTGGCTCATTTGGTTATAGACTCATTTGGTTATTGGCTCATTTGGTTATTGGCTCAATTGGTTATTGGCTCATTTGGTTATTGGCTCATTTGGTTATTGGCTCATTTGGTTATAGGCTCATTTGGTTATTGGCTCATTTAGTTATTGGCTCATTTGGTTATAGGCTCATTTGGTTATTGGCTCATTTGGTTATTGGCTCATTTGGTTATTGGCTCATTTGGTGCTGTGTATCATCAATCCGTAACTAAAGTTTGATTCAGTTTGACTCAGTGAACCGGCTCGACTGGTTAAAAACGCTTTGTTCAAGAATCGAACCTCACTATTTTTTCAGAGCTGAATGTTCAGGTGTGTGTCTCCTCTCTTTTTCCTCCAGATACGAGCGTCTGGAAGAGCAGCTGAATGACCTGACGGAACTTCACCAGAACGAAATGAGCAATCTGAAGCAGGAGCTGGCCAGCATGGAGGAGAAGGTGGCGTACCAGTCGTATGAGAGAGCGCGAGACATCCAGGTGAGAATCGATAACAAAGAATGACCGAGGCTTCATTTTGTTTTAGGCGCTACTAGAACAGATTTTCCTGCTTGAATGTTGATTATTTTCCCCATAGTCTTCATTGTTGCAGCTCCTCTCTTCCCAGTCTGTCAGTTGTTTAGTTCCTGTCTCTATAAAGCCCCTCCTTCTGAAAAGCACACTGTGTTCTGATTGGTTGGCGCTTCGAGCGTGTTTGGAGAATGTCCCGCCCCTTACCATAACCGCCAGTTTCAACACACTACTAACTAACTCAACCAGGCCCCGCCCCTTTATTCTGCATATGAATTATTTAAATGAGGAATATTGTGACATGTTCGTTCCAGAAAGAAAACTCAAGACTACAATGGAGGCGTTTCAGGGAGTTCAGAAACAGTGACACTAATATAGAGGGTAAAAAACAAGTTCCGACATGAAACTCTAGATGGCGCAGGTCCTTAACTCAATTTGGTAGCGATAACATTGTTATCCACATAGCGCAGCTGATTGGTTGCTGTTACATCAGCGGCCAATGAGCTGTGGCTCAATATTCAAATGCTGGTAGTGTTTGCTGTTAGCAGTGCTCTTTCAGAAACCTTCCCCCTTCCCCAGCTCCACCTGTATAGATCTGCTACGGGGTTATTTCAGCAGTAACATGCAATAATCAGCAGCAGCGTAGCAGATCTATCCGCCAAGACAAACATTAACATTAGGGCTGTCAAAATAAAAATTTGAATTTCGAATATTCATCGAATTTGAAAAATACCAGCACAAATTTTTTTTGGTGTGTTGAGAGGCGCGTGTTGTTAATTTGAAAAATGGCGGAAAAAGGCTTTTCTGCTGACGAAAACCCTCTCAGTTGCTGGCAAAAATGGTGCAACGACATACTTGACCAAACCTGCACATCGGTCAGAGCTGAGTGTGTGTGAGTGTGTGTTTCATCAGCTGGAAACACTGTCAACAGAAGCGCTCAGCACTTGCTGCAGATCAAGTTGAACGTCTGGTGTTTTTGACGAACATTATGTAGATGTAGTGAGTAGAAGTGGAGTGTTTCTGAATGGAAGTTTGCTATTTTGTGTTTATGAAATTCATTACGCTGTGTGTTGAAGTGTGTTTTCTCAGGTTACTGATGCATGAGAACAGATTTATGCACTATTGTAACCTAATTTTCCTTGCATGCACATTAAGGAAATTATATTTTATTGAAGAACAACTGTTTGAAAAGTTAATGCACTTTAAAAAGGGAATGTCATTTCATTTCAATAAAAGATGCAATGCTTGATTTGGTTTATATTTGCTTATTGCGCTCGCTTGCGCCCTCTTGTGGGCATAGGTGACAATACAGAACTTTTTTCCTCTAACATCAAGTATTGGCTTTAGAATTTGATTATAATTCGAATTTTGCTAATATTTAAGAAAGAAATTCGAATTGAGCTTTTCAGCCATTTTGACAGCCCTAATTAACATTGCCATATCCGAGAGTTGTAATCACTGAGGGACTTTGTAACTTGTACACTAGACAAAGTTCTGTGGATGTGTTTGTGTGCAGGAGGCCGTAGAGTCTTGTCTTTCAGAAACCCTCCCCCTTCCCCAGCTCCACCTGTATAGATCTGCTACGGGGTTATTTCAGCATTAACATGCAATGATCAGCAGCAGCGTAGCAGATCTATTCCGCCAAGACCAAATACATTAACATTGCCATATCTGAGAGCTGTAATCACAGAGGGACTTTGGAACTTGTACACTAGACAAAGTTCTGTGCATGTGTTTGTGTGCAGGAGGCCGTAGAGTCGTGTCTCACCCGCATTACCAAACTGGAGCTGCAGCAGCAACAGCAGCAGGTGGTTCAGCTGGAGGGCGTGGAGAACGCAAACGCTCGAGCCCTGCTGGGAAAACTCATCAACGTCATCCTGGCCCTGATGGCGGTGCTGCTGGTGTTCGTCTCCACCATGGCCAACTTCATCACGCCCCTCATGAAGACGCGCGCTCGGGTCGGCGCCACCCTCGCCCTGGCGCTCTTCCTGGTCACACTGTGGAAACACTGGGATTGGCTTGAGCTCTGTCTGCTGCCCAGCTGAAAGAGACGAACAAAATACACAGAACTTAGATTCTAACTGTGACGCATCCTTCCCATCATACCAGAGCTTGAAGGATGTTTAAGAAAGATTCAGTAAGGAGATACACCATGGTCTACATGGCTCTACATTCCCGGTCTTTTCCTTCTGAAAGGGTTTCTTTCCTATTTTAGATCATTGAGCTCATTTTTGCTTTAAAGGGATAGTTGACCCAAAAATGAAAATTAGCCCATGATTTACTCATCCTCAAGTCACCCTAGGTGTATATGACATTCTTCTTTCAGACGAATACAATCGAAGTTATATATAAAAAAATGTCTGGCTCTTCCAAGCTTTATAATGGCAGTGAAGGGCTGTTTCTGTTTTGAAGTCCATAAAAGTGCATCTATCCATCATAAAAGTGCATCTATCCATCATAAAAGTGCATCTATCCATCATAAAAGTGCAGCTATCCATCATAAGTGCTCCACAGGCTCCGGGGGGTTAATAAAGGCCTTCTGAAGTGAAGCGATGCATTTGTGTAAGAAAACTATCCATATTTAACACAACAAAGTAAAATTCTAGCTTCCGGCCAAACGAACATACTCGGTCTACTTGCGCCTAAAGCGCAACTTATGCCACTTGTGACGTCAGAAGTAGCGTAGTGCGTCATAGCGTAAATATCAGCAGTGCGTCGCATTACTCGCATAAGTTGCGCTTAGACTTAAGTCGAATCTGTATGTTCGTTTGGCCGGAAACTAGTTATTTTACTTTATAAAGTTTTAAATATGGATATTTTTCTTTAAAAAAACACATGGCTTCACTTCAGAAGGTCTTCATTAAACCCCAGAGCCGTGTGGAGCACTTTTATGATGGACAGATGCACTTTTATGATGGACAGATGCACTTTTATGATGGATAGATGCACTTTTATGATGGATAGATGCACTTTTATGATGGACAGATGCACTTTTATGATGGATAGATGCACTTTTATGATGGATAGATGCACTTTTATGGACTTCAAAACAGAAACAGTCATTCACTGCCATTATAACGATTGGAAGAGCCAGGACATTTTTTAATCTAACTCCGACTGTATTCGTCTGAAAGAAGAATGTCATATACACCTAGGATGACTTGAGGGAGAGTAAATCATGGGTCAATTTTCATTTTTGGACGAACTATCCCTTTAACTAATGAATGTTAAAACTGGTTCTTAGAGCGGAGAGTCCAGCGAATGGTCTTCTGCTGATGCATGGCTTTAAAACCAACACACGTTCACATTTCAGATCCAAACTTCTTTGGAGCTTTTGACACCAAAACTGTCTCAGAAAATGTGTTGCGTTTAGTTTGTTTTGTCTCTGTGTCTGTTGTATATGAAATATCTCATTACGGAGGAGGGCGAAACATTATCATTTTACTTTGTGTGTTGTTAAGTAATATTTGACTAGGGTGAAAAGGCAGAAACGTAACGTCAGTAGTCAAGAATCAATAAGAATCAACCACATCCATCATCAGAACATTTTTGTAAACACAGTAATAGTGTAACACGCTCCATTGGCTTGATCACATTTATCATGTTTCTACCCGTTTGCTAAATCTCAACACCACTGTATTCTTAATAAATACATTTGCAAATATAGGCTAGGCTTTTGTTTTCATTAGGACCTGTGCAACAATGATGCTAGGATGGAATTACTCGTTGTATTTGTATTATTACCTTTTTTCTTTTTATTATTTTGGGTGAACATATTTTCGCATTGGACGACAATCTGCTGCAATCCAGATGCAGACTTTAATCCAGATATAATTCATTAATCCCAGGATGGATTACACTGAGTCACATGAACCTGCCTCGGGCTCAAAATGATGAATAGACTATATGATAATCAACAACCTGATAAACAATTAAGATCCACAACACAGCATACGTTTTCCTTTTCTATGATTCTGAGTTCGTCACAAACCTACTCTGTAAATCAGCGGATATGATGTGATTGTGATAAATAAATCGCTCGATTTACTGCATGATCGACATGTTAAAACCAGTTCAACGGCGCCATCTTGCGTTACACAACGGTCGGTAGGTGCCTCGTTATCTTTCTAATGAGAAGCAACTCCCTTTAATTAACAGTATGCAAATAATAAGATTGATCTGACAAACTGTGCCCGGAAAAAACGAACGAGGACAGAATGGTAATCAGATGTTGTTCGCTTAGATAAGCGCACGCTTAATCTATCTATAAATCAATCATTTTCACATTTAATAGGGATAAACTTACCATTTAGGCCAGTCGACGATAGACCGTTTACTGCCTGTCTGAGGTAATTTGCGCGCTAAAATTGCGCGCGCTTTTATAACGGTAAATTTATCAGATTGATGGGTTTAAAGCAATAAACACCAGAAATAAAGTGCAGTTTGAAACAATATTCCTAGACAACTACAATAAGCACTTCTGAAGATAAACTTGATTTGACAAATTTTGTGTATTTAATTCATATATTTGACCAAGACATTTAATAGTAAATGTGATAGAGCAAAACATATCCATTTCGAATTCACATTATACACAATTGCTTTGGTGTTTTGTTCAACCTTTCACAGGGTGTTTAATCATGACCTTATTAAACAAACAAAATTCTCGGTTCTCCTTTATTGCAGGTAAACGAATAAAGATTTAATCTTTATAATGATTGATTTAATGTTATATTTTTATGATTTTATTTGCTCTTCTTACCTTCGAATGAGAGAAAATGTTCACATGCTGTAACTGGATTTAAGTTAATTTTTTATTTTAGAGTGACAAAATATTTAAACAAAAATAGTATAAATTATTACACAAGATCAGGAAATTGTTTAAAATTATTTTAGATTTCAATAACCTTTTTGTCTTTATACCCATCCATGCAATGAAATGCGCATCAAATATAAATAAGACAGCATGTCAAGGTTTCATGATTTTTTCTTTATTCACTATCATCAGGAAGATCCCACAAGATCAATAAAGTTGATAACAGGTGCTCTCACAATACAGGACAAAGGTCAAGGGTCAGAGGTCAGCAGTCACACCCTTCCACTCAACACACACTCACACACACACATACATACACAACTAAAGACATTCAGCGTCATAAGATTGTTTAGTCATTTACCACTGATGTAAATGAAGAGGCTTTCTCTGTTTTCCTGATTTTCGTCCCAAATAGAAAGAGAGTAGAAAACAGTCGCAGTATCAAAGGTGAAGAATTCCTGATTCAGAGTGTTTGATGATCATATTGCTGTCGCATTTTTCTCTCCAGGATGATCCGTCTGTCTCTCTCTCCGACAGCAGAGGGACTTCAGTGTGTGTGTGTGTGTCCCTGCTGTTCTGGACCCTGCAGGTGAGTAGTTTGGTCCTGAATGCCCTGGGTAAAGTGTGACTGTGCCCGCAGAGACCAATCAATCTCTGAGTCTCACTGCTGATGTCAGGAACAGACCTCCAATGAGAGACAGGTATAGAGAGAAGAAAGAGAGACAGATAGAGAGACAGACAGGTTTAAGAGGAGCGTTGTGTGTAGAACAAGATGTAGGCCTGAGTGCTGCACACCTCCTCCACACTGCACACGTTCATCTCAGAGTCGTTACAGTGAACCCAGAAACCTGCAAGACAAACACACACACAAAAAAAAAAAAAACGTTTTCGGAATGGTGCGAAACTTGGTAAAGGTGTTGTTGCTGTGTGAACACACAAAAATCATGGACATGATCTGAACAGGTTGAATGGTGCTGTAAACAATAGTCACTCTTGAGCTCCTCACCGTCAGAAATGACGCATTGGAAACGAACGCGAGACGAGTTTCCTCTAGTGGAAGCGTTTGGTACTGCAGCCGAACAACATCTCACTGAACGCTCATTTATCAACCTCAGATTTGGAACACAACTTTAGATTTATGGCTTTTATTTTCTTGTAGTTTTAGAGTAAAACTTGTTTTTGGAAATATACATTTCATATAAAAATTTTAAATAGTATTTTGTTGCATTTTTCATAACAATAAATGTAAGATTCTGTAACTTTTTTTTAAGGTTCACTTTTTTAAACTTTGTCATTTTAAATTAGCCAAGTGTCGTCTTTAAAAAGAGATCAAACTTCAGTCTGTTGCTTTAAAGCATTCGAGATTTACCAGTTTAAGTTGGAAATTTAATTTTCAGGTCTATGCTCAAAACGTGAAGAAATGAATTAGAAATACAGCGTAAATATAATGTAGTACCATAAAATCCCATAAAAATACAAAATATTAAATAAAAAACATTATTAAACTAAAATATTGTACATTCCTTTCATTGAAATGAAAATTCTGTAATTTTTGACCGCTACGTGAAGAGCACCAGAGGGTTACGGTACATTGACACACACCAACAAATGATAACAATCTTTTTATTCCAAGTGTTCGCTGCGGTTTCAATGTAGCGAAAATGGATTTACAATTGCTGTGTACAATACGTCATTGAACATGTTTTTGCTGTTCTTGTTGCATTTACACGTCTTTTACCAGCAGATGTCCTCAGCATGCTACGTTTCGAGCGCATCTGTGAATCTGGCTAGTCTAGTGTAATCCATCTAATCTAACAGTGAATTTAACAGACGGAATAAAACCAATGCCTAGTCAACATCTTTATATAAATATACAACTTTTTCACTGCAACTTCAAAGGAAGCAATACAATAGTGTTGAAATTAGCGCTGGATACCTGAGGTAATTTTGTTACACTATTTGCTAGCCTGCATAATGATCTCATTGTTAATACTTCATTTATTCCAAGGGTACGACCGATTACTTTCCACGTATAATTTTTCTTAACGTATCCTTGAAAAGGGGGTGGGTTTTTCTGGACCTCGGCGATTAACTTCTCCACAATTAACGTATCCTTGAAATACACGTATCCCACAATGTGTTCTTCCATTTTAAATGCGCGAGCCCTTTATATCCGAGTGGATTCTGATTGGCTGTCAGTGTTTTATCGTTCGACAGCAGGAAAAAATCGTTCTGAAAGTGATCCCAATGATATCGTTCCTTGTATCGCTATCGTTTTAGCTGTGGCGTGAACTTTGCTATTCTTTCATTTGAAGAACGATTTTTAGAACTATATCTTTATCGTTATCTTTATAGCTACCGTCCTTTGTGTGAACGGGCCTTCAGGCGGTAGGAGATGTGAAGAGCACGAGCTGCTTGCTTAAACCAAGGGTTGCATTCATACCAATTGTGAACCGTCCACATGAACCCCAGACAAGCCAAGAACCATGTCTCACCTCCTTCAGTGTTATAACAGTACGCCGTGTAGTGCCCTGAGCCAAAGCCTTTCCCATGATGCATCACTACAGCAGAAAGGTCATAGGTGAAGGCTTCTCTCTGCGGCATCGGAGCGGCGTCCGAGCAACAGTATGGTTGAATATTCAGGACCTGATCAAAAGCCACGTGGACACCGATCTTCTCCCTGTGGTTCCGACCGGACCACCTGGAAACATGAGAACCATTAGGACGAAGTGGGTTCAAACCATTAAAGGGATAGGGAACAATCAGAGTTATATTAAAAAATGTCCTGGCTCTTCCAAAGCTTTATAATGGCCATAAAAATGCATCTATTCATCTTAAAAGTGCATCTATCCATCATAAAAGTGCATATATCCATGATAAGTGCATGTATCCATGATAAGTGCATCTATCCATGATAAGTGCATCCATCCATCATAAAAGTGCATCTATTCATGATAAAAGTGCATCTGTCCATGATAAAAGTGCATCTGTCCATCATAAAAGTGCATCCAATCATCATAAAAGTGCATCTATCCATCATAAAAGTGCATCTGTCCATCATAAAAGTGCATCTATCCATGATAAAAGTGCATCTGTCCATCATAAAAGTGCATCTATCCATGATAAAAGTGCATCTATCCATCATAAAAGTGCATCTGTCCATCATAAAAGTGCATCCATTCATGATAAAAGTGCACTTTCATGATGGGTGGATGCACTTTTATGGACTTAATTTTATGGCCATTATAAAGCTTGGAAGAGCCAGGAGATTTTGTGATTGTGTTCGTCTGAAAGAAGAATGTCATATACACCTAGGATGACTTGAGGGAGAGTAAATCATAGGCTAATTTAAATTTCTTGGGTGAACTATCCCTTTAACAAGGTGAAACATGGGAAGGGTTCTGACTGACCGGAAGCGTTTGAGGTGTAGCCGCAGAACCTGAGGTAAACGGCAGATGAGTAACTGCTTACAGGCCTCTGAAAGAGACAGGGGCTTATGGGACGATTTGCGGCGCTTTCCTGAAACGGGAAAGTCTGATGTTAAATGCATTAACAACTAGAAGGGAAGAACAATTCTTGATATCAGTAAGAATGATGAAACTGAGTATTATCCTTTGCGATATAAGTTTAATTTACCACAAAACCAGTCACGTGTAAAAAAAATTTTAATTGAGATTTATACATCATCCGAAAGCTGAATAAATAAGCTTTCCATTAATGCATGGAGGATTGGACCATATTTGGCTGAGATACAACTATCTGAAAATCTGGAATCTGAGGGTGCTAAAAAAAAAATATAAAAAAAAAAATCGAAACATTGAGAAAATCTCCTTTAAAGTTGTCCATTTATGTTCGTGATTGTGCTGCATTCACTCACAAAAATAAATGTTATATATATTTACGGCAGGAAATTTACAAAATATCTTTATGGAACATGATCTTTACTTAATATCCAAATGATTTTTGGCATTAAAGAAAAAACGATAATTTTGAACCATCCAATGTATTGTTGGCTATTGCCACAAATATACCCGTGCGACTCGTGACTGGTTTTGTGGTCCAGGGTCACATATGTACAAAATTGTATTGTATTGCTGTTAATGGTTCGCTGTTTATGTAAAGCTTAATATGTTACATGTTATATGTTAATAAGCTTAAGATGTTACGTACTGTTGCAGAAGTTGCAGGCGTAAATGCAACCCTCCAAAGCTTCGGTCTCCGTGAACTTGGCGAGCATCTCGGACAGGGAGCAGCTCCGTTGACACGCGGCGCTAGGCTTCTCCATGCGGTGGTATCGCTCCGGGAACTCCAGAGACAGATCCCAGAACGGCTCCACCGTGTTCGACTTGCGCTTGCAGGACAGACACGTTACCTGCAGTTTAGAAACATGGATTATAGCAGGCAAATCCAGTAATTCACCCAGCAATTTAGTAATACATGCATTTATTCGATTATTTCTCGTTGCACAAGGGTTTGGGAATAAAAAAACGATTGTTATAAAATTAAAATTCGATTCCTTTGTGAGCATTTCAACATGACTTTAAACCATTCGAGCACGAAAGACTCTCTTTAAATATGTATCATTATATTGGATCAGTGCAGCTCTTAAAGTGACAGTAGCCTAATATTCCTGCTGCCGTCTCTATAATAACACTAATATTCCTGCTCTATAACACTAATCAAACAACAAAAGACAGAGAAAAGTCACTCGTTCTTCACTGAATAACTTTTATACTGAATCCTTCCATATTTACGGAATAAATATATTTGTATTGTATATTTTATTTATAAACTGCAGTGTTACTTTACATTTGATTACAGTTTCTGAATACCCAAGAATCTTAAAACTCTGTTTATTTCAATCGTATCTTTGTTCAGTTGTATCTATTAGTTGCGATCACTATTTTTTTATTTGTTCTTTTTTAATCACTGAGTGTTTACTTGTCTTAAATAATGCCTGAAGTGTATATTAGTTCTGCTAGTTGTTCTTCTATGGTGTTTTTAAACCTCAGGCAAACGCTCCTTGTGTGAGTGTTCTTTATCCTGATGATTTCTGTTCATGATATTCAGATACAGTTACATGTTTAGCAATAAGACTAAATGTGAATGAAATCTAAGGTTGTTTTTTGTAACCTTATTGAAATCAAAATTAGGAATCGATAAGAATCGAAATTGGAATCAGAATCGTTAAAACTCAGACGCTAACGTCACCTGGCTGAGCAGCTGTCCGTGGAAGATAGTGTTGAGCACTTTGAGGACTTGTTTGGACAGTTTCCGCTGCGTGATCGGGATCAAGAAGTGTTTCTTGGGTCCGTCCGACTCCAGTTCCTGCTGGACTTTATCCAGAAGCTCGCACAAGAACTCCTGCGCATCCTGCTGGTCGTATCCGCGAAACGCTGGAATCAGGTTCCACACGGAATGTAGCATAGCGAACGGAGACACTAGCGACCACCGACCCGACCACATGACCCGGAAGAGCGTGTGCAACTCGTGACACAGTGACATCTTCTGCCGAGACGAGGACCGCGGCTCTTTCGGTTGCACCAGTTCCGCCGAACTCAAACTGGGCGGAACTAGCGTAGCGAGGGTCCTGGCTCCGGCCCCCACACCCTGTGATTGGTTAGTCTTAGCGAGGAGCTCCTCGGTCTCGCACAAGTCCAGCGTGAGGAAACACTCCCGAAACTTCTGCAAGTGGCTCAAAACCTGAAGGATGGAGTTCATGTAGCACGTGTTCCCAAGATTGCGAAGTCCAGTGACTCCCGGTGCTAGTTTCCTGCGCCGCGCTGACTGTGACGCGTGATATCGGCGTAAACGACCCGTCTTGCGTGAAAGAGTCTTGCCGGACAGCGACAAAAGCGACTGTTTGGGAGCCGAAGGCAGTCGTTCCGGAGGATCGCGGAACTTTCGAGGGATGAGGGCGAGCGTCGTACGGGGAGCCTGTGTTAGTAACCGCGCGCTTTTCCTCGGTGGGACATTCGCTAGCTCTCCCATTAACCGTTTCTTGACTTCCCTGCGTTGTCGTCGCTTCTCCTCGCGCTCTTGCTCTTGCTTTTCCTCACGCTTCCTCTCTTCTTCTTGCTGCCGGTTTCTCCAGCGGCGTAACGCACTTTGTAGGAGGGTTTTCCGTCTGTGCCACAACGCCGTCCGTGCGGACGTACGCGACACGCTAACATCGCACGCTCTAAACCCGCCGTCGGATGTTGACGAACGCAGGGAACGCTGACCAGGGATTCGGACGGTTGATAGGGCCCCGCGGAGGAGCTTCAAGTCGCCCTCGACGTTATCGTTCAACACGTAGTCGCCACACGCGAAACAGAAGACGGCTAGCTCGCGTACGTCCATGGCTAGCGGGTGCTGCGTCTGCTGGAAGTGGCTCAGGGAGTGTTCTTCCATGTAGCGACCGCACGCCACATGAGTGCACTTCAGACACGCCCACACCGACTCCGTGGTGCCGCAGTCCACGCAGCGCCACATCTGCGGGTTGAGGATCGAGTGGCCGTGGCCCAAACGGAACCGCGCCACATGCTTACAGCGATCCATGTCTCCCAACGCGCATGAGCATTAGCAGTCAGGAACCACACGCCATGATGACCGCGCTCATCCTGAAGATAACAGGGAGAGAGACGTTGCTTACAAGTTGCTCACAAACACAGATTGTATTCGTGGTTCAAGTGCGACAAAAGTCCTGGGGTCTTGAACCCCTCTGATGAAGAAAAAAAAAAAAAAAGGATGAGGGAAAGGAAAATTGTCCATAAAATAGTTTTAACGGACTCACTGTGAGAAAGGGTGAGCTTCAGCATCAGAGCGCACGTGTCCTGCTGCCGTACAGTTTACAGGACTTCATAATGCCCAACAAACACTGCGGACGAGAAACACACTTTATTTACACCCAAAACTTTAACATTCAAAAGTGATATCAGTGCCATCAAACGGTTCAGTCCTGATCTTAGCAACATCATAGTACCAGAATCTGTTCCTGTGAGGGGAATGAACTGGTTTGTATAGCGAACAGGGAACGTTTTCAGAACTTTAGCTAACGTTCTCTCAACGTTATGAACAACGTTCTTCCAGTAACATTAATAGAACATCCGTTCAAAGTTATCTTCTCTTTAATAATGTTCTCAAAACGTTAGCACAGAAACATTATTTATACATTGTTAATGGAGCGTTTTTTGAGAACTTTAGCTAAGGTTCTGGTAAGGTTCTCTCAATGTTAAGAACAAACGTTCTTCCAGTAACATTAATAGAACGTTTGTTCAAAGTTATCTTGTCTTTAATAATGTTCTCAAAATATTAGCACATATATTAGCGTTTTTTCCCTAAAACGTTCGTCCAACGGTTTTTTAAATGTTCCTACTTGTTTCAGAACGTTCACAGAACATTCAAAAGTAACGTTCCATAATGTTTTAAGAATGATACAATGGAATGTTCGCATAACAGAAAAGAACGTTAAGACATTACAAAAAGAATGTTTTGAATGTTCAGAGATATATTCATAACTTAATATTTTTGTTAGCTTGGTGTTTGTCGTACATTACATTTGATAAAGAGTGTGTGTATTTGAAAGTGTGCAGTTGTGTTTGTATACAAGACTGAGTCTTTAGTATTTGTGCACGTTATGTGTTTGTCACACAATGTTGTGTGCGTAAATGAATGCATGTGATATACGTGTGTTATTGTGTTATGAGTGTGTGTGTCTGTCTCTGTTGTTTGAATGTTTGTGTATGAGTGTGTGTGTGTGTGTGTGTGTGTGTGCTAACCCGCTAGCGCTACTTACAGAACAAAAGACGCTCCACCGGGAGACACGCGGAATCTTCGGTATCGGCGGATCCGGGAGGTTCCGGTACCGGGGCTCGATCGGTGTGTGTGTGTGTGTTTATACCGGCGCGAGAGATCTGTTACTTTAAATCCGTTGAACAAAAACCAGTTCAAGAGCCGCAGCTACAGAATAAACTCAAACCGAAAACCCCCGATCAGCTTTTAATCGGCTCTTACGCGCGAGTCCTCCACGAAACAGCCGGTAAATGTGTTTTTGAAGAGTAAAATTACGGTTAATATTAGCGGGGTTTTTTTTACACTCTCTTTCGACTGTTATTTACCGCCATTATCCGCACGCGCGAGCTGTCACCATTTTCGCCTCAACCGAACTGCCCAGCGCTGGCGTCACTGCGCTCTGATTGGCTGAGGAGCGATCAATCACGTAACTACCTTGTTCTGATTGGTCGAGATCGCGAAAGTTGGCGCATTTAAGCCAGTTTTAAGCCGGCTTTTCATGCGGTTGTCGAGACGTCCGTCAGGTTTTAAAGCTCCAGAGGCGGAGTCAAATGAACAGATTAACCTCAGAACATGATGTGATTTATTTTGCATTTAGATTTTATATGCAATAAGTGCATATATAATTAATACACTGATTATATGGAAAAGATTGGGACAAACTGCAAACAAAGGCAACATGTGGACTTTACAGTTAAAGTAACATACACGTTTCTGCAATGAGGCTTTACTGGCTACCCAGCATGCTTTGCGACTGTAGTTAAATCAGATCGAGCCTAGAGTTTGAACTGGCTGAGATTGTAAAATTCAGTGAAATGGGTTTTGGGATATTCATAGTCATTTAGTTTACATTTCACGGTAATGGCATGTTGCGAATGTGTGTTAACCATTGTGTTACCAATTATAGTGTTGGCTTGTCTGATATTGTGTTATGGCAAGATTCGTGTTTAGTTATAAAAACTATCTTAACAAGAATATCCGGTTACACTTTATTTTAAGGTGTCATTGTTACAGTGTAATTATATATTTAAGTACTGAGTAATATTAATTAACTTCATGTACTTACTATAGGGTTAGGGTAGGATTAGGGTTTGGTTGAGAGTTAGTTGCATGTGATTATGCATAATTTAATGTTATTACTATGGTAAGTACATGTAACATATGTAACAAGGGCACTGTCAAATAAAGTGATACAGAATATTCTTGGTTTGTCCCAAAATGGGATTCATACAGGAACATTCAGTGATTATTGGGTTAATGTAAAAATAATAATAATAATAATTCTGTTATAAATGAAATATTATGTAGCCTTCTTAAACTTAATACATGTCCTATCAAGTGTTGAACCATGCTAATTTTAAGCTCGTATTTTATGTAAGGCTGATTGCATGTGAATTGGAATTTATCCAGTGTGTTTTGCTCATGCATATTCAAATAAATTTGAATTTACTAGCCAATTATCTGTGCCTTCATCTGCTCTGAATTTGTTATGCAAATGTAGTATTCCTGTTCAAACATCAAAGCTGACATTCTTCAAGCGAAATCATTATTTAAAACTAAATCTGACCAAATCTAAGGTGTTTTTTGTTAGTTTTGGCGAGTTTGTACAAGGTGTTAAACACCTTTTAGCAATTGAATCTCTTAATCAATTGAACAAATTGTTTTACAAAACCAGAACCAGTTTAAACATGCCCAATGATGGCTTTCACAAGACAAAAGGCAAATGTTTTCATTAAAGTGGAATCATTTAAAGGGAAATCTTCAACTTATTACTTACCATTAAGGAAGTGTGTATCATTTGTGTGGTTTTATTAATGTGTATTGCTTGTTTTGTGTGTTTTTAATAGGGGTTGGCTAATCAGGCCATAAATATCACTCTCTTTGTTTAGTGGCAAATCACCTTTATGACGTAACAAAGCGTGTTTGCTGAAATCACATGACTTTTGATACACCCTCCGAAGTACTGATTCAAAAGTAAATTTAGCGATTCTACCAGAACATTGATTTTAATTAGTACTGGGCAACGATTAACAAAATCGCATTCAAAAAGAAGTTTGTGTTTACATAATATGTGTCTGTACTGTGTATAATTATTTTGTATATTTATATAAATACACACACATGCATGTATATATTTAAAAAAAATTATTTATATATAAAATATGTATATTTATATTAATGCTGGGCAACAATTAATCGCATCCAAAATAAAAGTTTAATATATGCGTATAATTATTTTGTATATATAAATACACACACGTGCATTAGAAAAATGTGTTATTTATATATAAAATATTTATATATATACAGTATATACATATCTCTTAACTATATATACAAAATATGTATGCACAGTACACAAACAACCTTTATTTTCGATAATACAATGATTGCAATTCAAAGTAAACTGTTTATTTTACAAATTCCACTGTACACATAAAAAAATAAGCATCCACAACTAAAATAATACAAACAGAAGAAACGAGAAATGTTCTCATCACGTGCTCTCAGGAGTGTCTGTAGCTCTCACACAGCCAGTGATTCAGACACTCGTTGTCTTGCGTCGAGGTGAAGATTATGGCAGGTTTCACGGCACGTGTTCACCGTACGCCGCTGCCGGGCAGCACCTGCTGTTTGCGGACTCTGCCGAAGAGCTCCAGGTACTGGCTCATGGTGTCCATGCAGTCCACCGGCACGCTCAGACCCTCGGGTTTGCTGGTGAACACCGTCGGCAGCTCGGGAGTGTTGGAGCCCAGGAAACTCTGCATGAACTCCTTCATGAGGTTCCAGCAGTCTCCGGGGATCACACACGCACAATACTCCACCTACACACACACACACACACACACACACACACACACATTACTGGACATTAGCATGCGTTTCTGCTTCGGATTAATCAGAAAAGACAACAGGTTTTATTGTCTTTAATTTTAACACGAAGGCTAAGCTATCCTGTCGCTGATCCCATTCCCCACCAGCGGGTGTAGTTCTCAGAGTAATAGTGTGACTGTTTTTAATCATTTTGCGAATTAATTGATTCAATTTATTTAGTTTAAAGGCACAATATGTAACTTTTTTGCTTTAAAAATAGCAGAAATCACTATATCTATGTTATATATTTTTTTTAGTTGTGTACTTACATTATCCCGACTGTTTCCAACAACTTTCAAACCAGGAGAAATTTGTAATTTAAAGGAGCTGTATGTAAGAAATGTATTTCAATTAATCATAAAATGGCCCTGATATGTCACTAGACATTAAGAAATCATGTTCATTTCAAATACTTATATCACTGACAACAGTAGTCCGGCCAGGATATTGTCATTTAAAAAGTGAATTTGCAGCCCTCAACTGATGTTGATGTTGTCATGTTGTGTTTTGGCCTGAAGCGCCACCCTCCACCTATCTACCAATCACGAAGTCAGTAGTGTTTCAGCATCCGGGTTGCCAGCTCAGCTCTAGTTACCACAGCATCAGCTACAAACGTTTGTGCTGGATCCTGCAGCATATCTGGCAACCTCGAGTCAGGGGGAGGGGGAGGGGATACACCGCTCTACAGTAATTTGAAAGTGATTGCAGTACCAGTTTTGGCCACAATCTTACATACGGCTCCTTTAATTCGAAGACACGTCCCGTTTCTTTATTTCCGTTTTGTCGCAGTCAATGCCGTCATATCCGCGTTGTCCCTGGTTTCCGCTCATGCTGCCATGGTAACCAGAGCTATGAACCAGAGCCCTCTGATAGTAACCAAGGCGACAGACGAGGACAACTGTGTAGTTCGCAATGTCTATCTGCACGCTGTTGTTGTTTCGTTCAAACATTATGGACCATGGCAAGCAGACTTTGGATAAACAAGGAGAACTAAAACGAGAATCAATATCAGCGCGGTGTTTTCGAGATGCCGAGAGCTCCCATAGACAGTATATAAACGAGAGCTCCACGTCCGAGACTTCGACCACTCCTACATGTACTTTATTAAACAGGTGAGCACATTTACATAAAACTGATCAATGTTATATAGTTCAACAATGATAAAATGTCAGAATATGATCTGTATGTTATTCTAATGTTGATCTAGCTCACTGCTAGTCTCATACAGACTAGAGGATGGATACCCGACCCGAGTCCGACGGGACCCGACGGGCCGGGCCGGGTTCGGACAGATATTCAGAAATTATGTTCGGGTTCGGGTCGGGTTCGGTCACATCAGCGCGATAAGGCATGGAACATTTTAAATTTAAAACAGCTTATTATGTAGGTAGCCAATGTGCCTGATGCTTTCACTTGATGCAAACGTTCGTTTTTGTGATTAAAATACATGTAAAATATTACCATAACATCTGTCTTCCTGTGTGCGGAAATTTGTTTATGTAGCCGTGACAACGAAACACGTGCATGCGCGCCTGTGTTAAGTGCGCTTGTTTCTCCCAGTTTCTCCGCGCGCTGATGCACTCATCCTGTTGACATTTCCGAACGCCTTCCTACAGTTGCTTAATAAAAGCGGCCTTTCCACACAAACAAACGTACATGTGTCATTAGTATTAGACATTTTTTAGATTTTAACTGTCGGTTTCGGGTCAGGCTCGGACATAAATATCTTTATGCCTGTCGGGCTCGGGTCGGGTTCGGTTACTGCTCTGTCGGATGCGGCCCGATCCATACAGACAGACTAACACATACATTTCAACACATTTAAATGCAGTTTAGAGTGATAGTGTAATGTTAGACCAAGTGAAGCAGCGCTGCGTTACCTCACACGTTTAATTTGTCTAATAAACTGACCTGTGAGTAGTGATTCTGCGTGTAGTTCGGTAGAATGAAATGTCCATATTCCTTTATATACGCGGGACTCGCGTCGCGTGTGGAGCTGATTGCTGTCTCTTAGCAATCCCGAACTGCTTCATATCACAGTCATGATAAAAGCATCGATGTATTCAGTCATCCATAAACATTATTAGATCGGTCGGCTTGACGTTGACGACAAGATCCATAATTCTTAGCAAATGTTGCGTCATCAAACTACGCCTTTGTTATTGTAAAGAGGTTAGCGACCCCTAGTGGCGAAAAATGCCATACTGTCCGTTTAACATTTTTAGGATGGTACAATTTTTTCCCAAAAAATGTGCTGCTTCCAGCAATGTTTTTTTTTTGGGCGTATTTGTTCTTATTTGTTCCTACGTGTTTTTTTCCGTAAATTTGAAATAAACGTTAGTTTGTGTGTCAAGCTCCTGCGTCCGCACACACTCAGTGAATGAGAGCCACTGAACACGTAAACAAACCTCGACTGAAATGCCTCTGGCGCTGGAGCTCATGGCGACGGTGCCGATCTTCACCAGGAAGTCGCAGTAGCGATAACGGCAACCGCGAGTCTCCACTTTATGGCCTTTAGCGTTCTGGAAGTGACTCTTGAGTTTCACCATCAGGACGTCAAAGTTAGCGTCAGCGCTGAGACCCGGTCCGCCCTCGAACAGAGCCATGCAGCTCAGCGGCGTCTCCGAGTTATGCATCACGTACAACAGCTTACTCGGCTGACCTGAGAGAGAGATGGAGAGAGAGAGAGAGAGAGAGAGAGACAGAGAGTGATATACATTCGCCATGGTGATATACAGGGTGGTTTCCATGGTAACGGTGTGAGCCGGTTACCGGTGGCGTTTCCCGTGGCGTGGTACGTCTCGCAGTCGACCCAGAAGTTTCCCTGTTTAACGGCTCCCAGTTGCTCCAGCTTCTTATGCAGACTATCGACCGTCTGCTGAACGCTCTTGCCCTCGGACACGGGCACCTGACACACACTAACACACACATCATTCATATCAACAAACACACTATACATTAATATTACTTGCCAGATTTGTTTTTCATACACTACCAGTCAAAAGTTTTGGATCGGTGAGATTTTTAATGTTTTTAAAGGAAGTCTCTTCTGCTCACCGCGACTGCATTTATTTGATTAAAAATACAACAACAAAAAAACAGTAATATTGTGAAATATTATTACAATGTAAATCAGCTGTTTTCTATTTTAATATATTTTAAAATGTACCTATTCCTGTGATCAAAGCTGAATTTTCAGTATCTTTATTTCAGGATTCTTTGATGAACAGAAAGTTCAGAAGAACAGCATTTATCTGAAATAGAGAATCTTTTGTAACATTAAACACTACCGTTTGGGGTCAGTAAGATTTATTATTTAATTTTTGGGGGGAAAGAAATAAAAGAAATCAATACTTTCATTCATCAAGGATGAATTAAATTGATCAAAATTTACAGTAAAGACATTAATTACGTTACAAAAGATTCTATTTCAGATTAACGCTGTTCTTCCGAACTTTCTATTAATCAAAGAATCCTGAAAAAAAGTAAATAACTGTTTTCAACACTGATAATAATCATAAATGTTTCTTGAGCATCAAATCCTCATATTAGAGTGATTTCTGAAGGATCATGTGACACTGAAGACTGGAGTAATGATGCTGAACATTCAGCTTTGATCACAGGAATAAATTACACTTTACTATATATTCACATAGAAAACAGATGATTTACATTGTCATAATATTTCACAATATTACTGTTTTTTTCGCAAACAAATAAATGCAGTCTTGGTGAGCAGAAGAGACTTCTTATAAAAACATTAAAAATCTTACAGACCCAAAACTTTTGAGCGGCTGTGTAAAAAACAAACGGAAGATGTGAAATATAAACAAACGAGATGTTGAAGAGCTTTGTTTCTTTCCAAATAATAATATAATATTCCAATATAATAACAGTTTTATAAGAACCAGAGTACTGTAAACGACAGGTAAAAACAAAATTTATTAAACAATAATATGAAAACAAAAATGTTTCTCACCACGTTACACCCATTTCTTTGCCGCAAAATTCCGCGAGCCCGTATTTACTTCCGGATCAATCCGGCTTTCGCGAATAACACAAAATCAGTTAAAAGTGGGGGATTTTTAATCGGACAGTACATAAATATCCGTAATTATCTATATATATCAATAAATTGATCGCAAATGCACCGAAACGTCGATTGAGAGCAGCACAGATCACGTGACCGGAAGTAAACAGTGTAAATCAGCGCTGGTCTGAGATCAGCTGTTATGAGTGAACGAGATTATTATTTTCTTTTCTTTATTGCAGAATGTTCATAACAAAATAAGACACTTCCATTGAGACTAACAGGAAGTTTGAATTTAAGAAGGAAAAATAAATAAAAAAATTAAATAATAAAAGAGGAGCAAGGATGAAGACAAACTGGTAGCCGATATAGACATCAAAGCAATACTAAAATGTTAAATATTTTGACAGAGAGAAGCATAGAGTTTCAGACTTTCTATTATGTTTTTTTTAAACACTTGAAACTAAGTTACCTGATTTCCTGAAGATTTGTATTTATTATTTGTATTCATTTATCGTATGCTTAATTTCTATTGCTTTAAATGTTTTATGAATTATTATTTTTAGTAGACTATCTCTTTCTGTATGTAACCTACTTTACTGCCTTGCTTTACCTTGAGTTTCTAATCCTATTTTTTGTGTGTGATATATATGTATCCCCTGTGATCCTTGTTCAAAAAAAATAAAAATAAATAGCGAGTAGCGCTCTCTCCATTCATCTGATCTCAGATCAGCCGTACTCACACACACACTGCGCCATTTTCTTCAGTTCAGACACACGTGTGTTCGGCGCGCAGCTGCGTGTCATGAGTTGAGGCTGATATAATAATAATAATATTAATTCATCATCATGCCGAAGGTGAAGAGGAGTACGAAAAGCGGGCCGGGTTCCGGCGTGTCTCTGGCCGATCAGATCCTGCAGGGAGACTCGGTTCGGGCCAGCGGGCGAGTGAAGAACCGAACCCGAACCCACGAGGAGGAGCAGGAGTATGTGGACGAGAAACTGTCCAGAAAGATCCTGCAACAGGCCCGAATACAACAGGACGAGCTGCAAACTGAGCTAGGACTCGCCGCAGAACCCAAGAGACAGCCCGCTACTCAACTAGGTGAGTGAACCTGCCTGACCATCACATATAGAGACTCACTAGCCTATACAGACATGGTATTAGTGGTGCTTTATCAGTCGAACATAAACAACATTCGATAACATACTTTACATTAAAGGTGACATATGCCCTCTTCACAAGCTGTAATATAAATCTATGGTGTCTCCAGAATGTGTCTGTGAAATTTCATCTCAAAATACCAGATCATTTATTACAGCTTGTCAAATTTGCCCCTTTTTGAGTGTGAGCATAAACGCGCCGTTTTTGTGTGTGTCCCTTTAAATGCAAATGAGCTTTAGCTCCGCCTCCGTTCAGAAGAGGGCGGAGTCTTTACTCGGCTTCAGAAACTCCGGCACCAAATGTTACTGGTCCTTCTCAACTCGCTCCGAGTGGGATTCGAACCCGGGTCTCCGGCGTGGGAGGCGGGCGCACTAACAAGGACAATAAAGACCGCAGCCTCTCAGTCGCTAGCGTGCCTCTTGAGTCCAGAGGAGTGAGGTTTTAACCAAGCGCAGCCTCTCTCTCTCTCTCTCTCTCTCTCTCTCTCTCTCTCTCTCTCTCTCTCAACACTGAGTGATTAAACTGCAGTTCCTCCACTGGCCACTAGAGGCTGCAGAAGAGACTCAATCCCATAATCCCCCATGTTAATATGCCCAACTTTACAGCAGAAACACATGTTTACAGTCTGGAGCTAAAAGTGGTTTTGGTCTATAAAGCTGATGTTGTCCTTCATGACGACTGTGAGGGGGGGAATGTTTTTATAACTCATCCGTTTATTAAGCCTTAAAGTTCTGCATAATTAAGGGCGTGGCCACTTGAGTGACAGTTGGATTGCCGCTGATGTCACTACTAGCCGTTTGTCTGCTAGCATTAGCGTCACGTCACCTCAGCTAATCCGCCTCGCTGCACATTTTTGTTTATCCGGGAGTGACGCGCGGCCAAGATGGCGACGGCCGGCTCCGCCCACTTTGGGCTTCAGAAACACTACGAGTGACGTTACAGACACTACGAACATATTTTTATACAGTCTATATGAGTAAGAGCTGTGCGTGTTAAAACCACACACTATATATGAGCACAATGAACTGCAGTATCAGTGACACGCGTGTGTTTCAGGTCCGAGTGCAGAGGATGGAGACTCAGACGAGGAGTGGCCGGCTCTGGGTCATCATGTGGAGGAGACGCGAGAGGTGGACGTGGATCCTGAGGACGAGAGGGCCATCGAGATGTTCATGAACAAGAACCCGCCGCTCAGGTGAGGCCAGTGTGTGTGTGTGTGTGTGTGTGTGTGTGTGTGTGTGTGTGTGTGTGTTAGGGCTGCACGATTAACCGAAATGAAACTCGATGTGGCAATTTGAGTATTTGGATAAAATACTTTGGATAAAAAAGTGCCAAATGCATTAATGTGTGTGTGTGTGTGTGTGACAGACGCACGCTAGCCGACATCATCATGGAGAAGATCACGGAGAAGCAGACTGAAGTGGGAACTGTGATGTCTGAGGTTTCAGGACGAGCCGATCCTCAACTGGACCCTCGAGTCGTGCAGGTTTACCGAGGCGTTAGCAAGGTGCGCTAAACTAGCGATTCACCCACAATGCTACACTGTAAAAAATTAAACATGGGTCTTGTAATTTTTAGGGATGCACCGATGCATCGGCTGAACATCGGTAACGGCCGATATTTGCCTCGTTAACTGCCATCGGCCATCGGGAAATAAAAATGATATTCGCCGATGTCACATGGGCGTCAGTTTGGTTTGATATGCTGGGGACAGAGACGCATTCGGAAGTGCATTTTCAGAAGTGCTATAAAACTATAGCCTATATAGGCCTATATATTGGTCAAAATGTGAGAAATATATGAAATATCATCAATGGGGTGAAATAAAAAACATTTTTGTCAGTTTTGTTACCTGACTCATGTGGAAGGGAAGGCAGAACGTACTCGGTTTACTTTAACCTCGGTTCCCTGAGAGATAAGGAAACGAGTATTGCGTTGCAAACGCTATGAGAAAACTCCTTTTCTCGAGAAAAGAACGACCATGGTCTGTAGCAGCGGCGAAGCGGCGGAGTATGCACGATCCGCGAGTGCTGAAGACGTTCTTCACGGCTTTGATGGGTGCGCAGATGGGCGGCGACCGCTTCTTTCAGTGGCGGGAGCTTTTCCCTCAGCGCCGTCAACAGATAGAGCGAGCGTTAACTGTACACACCGCCGCCGACTTGAGCTGCAAAGAAGCTCTGGCCGCCCTGTCAAGGACGCTTGTCAAAAAGTACGGGGAAGCTTGACCACTCTCATAGTGAGTGAGAGCGCGCGCGCGGCCGGTGTCGTGCCGAATTTTGACTCCTGCCAAATTATTACCCCCCTAGTATGGTAGGTTTAGGCTTATTTGTGGTGGTGGGGTTAGGATTAGGCAATCAGGTCTGACTTCAACGAGGGGGGTAATAATTTGGCAGGGAGTCGAAATTCGGCACAACACCGGGGCTCGCTCTCTCTCTCCCTCTCTCTCTGCTCGTTCGAGGCAGAAGAGCGCGTGCGCGCTTAAAATTTCATATTTTGGTATGAACATTCACCCGTGTTTTTTCCCTCATAAATGCGAACACGAAAAATAAAATGAATATTATAATGTTTTTTTTTTTTTGTTGTTGGGTCAGACAATGATTACCAAATTTCTCTCTCATATTGCTCTTCATAACAACTGAAAAAGAACTTGTCATAAATAAGGTTATAACTGTCAACCAGAAAGTGACATTAAAGGGTTTTTTTGTTTCATAAATTGGTCTGATTGAATTTGTGCTCATTCTAGGATAGTGTGATCAAGAGCCGAAAGACTTGTATGTTTCCGTGGCACAAAAGAAGGAATAAATAACAAAAAGAAAAAACATCGGCATCGGCATCGGCCATCGGCCAAGTTGTTATGTTAAACATCGGTATCGGTATCGGCCCAGAATTTCCCAATCGGTGCATCCCTAGTAATTTTCATTAAAAAATTTGGTAACACTTTACAATAAGGTTCATTAGGTAATGTATTAACTAACACCCCCCCCCCCCCCCCCCCCCCCCCCAGGTTCTGTCGAAGTACCGGAGTGGGAAACTCCCGAAAGCGTTTAAGATCATCCCGGCGCTCTCCAACTGGGAGCAGGTCCTGTACCTCACAGACCCAGAGACCTGGACCGCAGCCGCCATGTACCAGGCCACCAGGTCAGAGGTCACGCACACGCCAACAATATACACACTAGGGCTGTCAAAATGGCTGAAAACCGAAATTCTTAAATATTATCAAAATTGGAATTATATTCCACTTCTAAAGGCAATAGAGGATTGCTTTGAAGGATTAGTTCACTTTCAAAAAAATGTTGCTGATAGTTTACCCCCCCCTGCCCCCGATGTCATCCAAGATATCCATGTCTTTCTTTCTTCAGTCGAACAGAAATGAAGGTTTTTGAGGAAAACATTCCAGGATTTTTCTCCATATAATGGACTTCAATGGCAACCAATGATCCCAGTGTTCACAGAGGGTTCAGATGTCCGTCTCAGTGCAGCTCCACAGTCTCGACACGATCCCAGTCCAGAAATAAGAGTCTTATCTCGCGAAACGATCGTCATTTTCTAAATAATAATATATATATATATATACTTTTTAACCACAAATGCCCGTCTCGGACCGTCTCTGAGATCCGCCACGCATTACATCATCACGCTGGAAAGGTGTTATAATACATTAGCTAATGATATCAAATGAGCCCTTATTATAAAGTGTTACCAGAAATGCTTTGCATGGTTTTTAGTCTCATTTTAACCATAATAACCCTGGTTATTGTGTGTGTGTGTGTGTGTGTGTGTGTAGGATCTTCTCGTCTAACCTGAAGGAGCGAATGGCTCAGCGCTTCTATAATCTGGTGTTGTTGCCTCGGGTTCGAGACGATATCACGGAGTACAAGCGCCTGAACTTTCACCTGTACAGCGCGCTGAAGAAAGCGCTCTTCAAACCCGCAGCCTGGTTCAAAGGTCAGATCCTCTCACTGTGGCGTTTTAAACAACGTGTTGTTCATTAAAAGTGCTGTATGTAACTTTACTACTCTGCTAAAGCATAAAAATACCATAATATGTTTGCAGATATTGAGGAAACATGCTGAGTTCACACACTCGTTTCTCTGATAAACACTTCTACAGTTATTTTACTCGTTATTTTACTCGTTATTTTACTCGTTATTTTACTCGTTATTTTACTCGTTATTTTACTCATTATTTTATTCGTTTTTTTACTCATTATTTTACACGTTCTGTGTTGTCAGTCAGATTTGTTTTGGTCTGTGTGACTCCGCCCACTGCCAGTTCAGCCAATAGTATTTCCACACCCCGGGTGCCAGTTGGCGGGAAACACAGCGTATCGTAGCCATGGAAACGAGCAAACAAACTGGGCCAGAGATTGCAGATTCCACAAAAGCCTCGATATCCATCTATAAATCTCTGTGAACGAGAGCATATTAAAACACGGATAAATCAACTCAGCTTACGGTTCGTAAGTCTCCTCGGCTTTCGCTGTCCGTTGCGCTCGTTCCTGTCGTGTGTCCTCAAACTGGCGACCCGCGAGCGTCGAGTCCGAGGAGGCGGGGAACAACGATCTCCCATATTTTGAATTGGACTGCAGTACCGATCTCGACCACTAGTGGTCAATCTTACAGACTGCACCTTTAAGGAGACACCCCCTGGTGAAAAGGGTAAAAAAATAATAATAATATCACCATACTTGATTACATTAATAACTGCAAACATTTCTGAAAACTAAAATGTTATGCTTAAATATGGAAATGAGGCGCTATCTAATTAAATATACACTAATTTGCATAATTTTCTAGAACAACAATCTGAACATTGGATAATGTGAGGTTCAAAATTCTTGTTTCTTTTTTTATATATATATGTATATATAAAAGATTGTCAAAGATTTTTACACAGGGGATATTTTGGATATCTCTATCACTATCACACACAAATCAGAAAATACTGTCAACAGCCAAAAATAAAAAGAAATTCGCCATTTTGTTAGGAATAAAATGTTGTATAAAATCAGGGAAATGATAAATGAACAAACCCCTCTGTAAAAACCTCCAGAATAAAGATAAGAATGTGAATGTAAGTGGAGATTTCTGGCTCAATGTAGGAGGAAAAACCTTTAAAAATATAAACTGTGATTAAAATCTACAGACGTAAATAGATAATGTGCTCTAACAGATGCAGTTAAAAGTGGATTTTGGATGTTTTCTGTCCACCAGTCTGAAAAAAATCTCAAAATGGACAGAGTTTACTGTGCAGAATTAGTTGAAATGCATTAGTATCAAAATAATGTGGCAAGTTTAGTTTACACTGTAAAGCGCTTCTGAAGTGGCATTTAGAGTCTTACACACTGTTTTACAACTGGGCCAGAACTGGCTTCATTTACTTGTGTGCATCAGTGAATCTTGACAGCATTGACTCAACAGTGCCTTTAGTTGATGGGGAACATGCGGAGTAGATGCACACAGGAATATTCTAGAGGAGATGACCAGTACTGATGTTACTGTAACTGAACACTAGAGGACGCTGGGGACTTTCTCATGCAGTTCTTGTGGGACTGGTAATCTTCACTGTAACAGTGGTGTTGTTGTTAACTGAAATAGTTTTGGTTGGCTGAAACAAAGATAAAATAAAAGATACAAATTTGATAAATTAAAAATGAGAACTGAAATAAAAGTTTAAGTTAAAGTACTTAAATGACTAAAATAAATTTAAATATTTAATAATATATATCAACAAAAACGTATAAAAATGACGAAAGCATATGGCAAATTAACTAAAACTTTGTTTTTACATGCACTTGTCAATTTTGAGATTTTGCTCAAAATACTTATTTAAGTGTTTATTTTATTGCACTTTTATCTAATTGCGTCTGTAGATTTCAGTTTCAGTCCATATCTTCGAAGGCCGTGTTCTTAAAATGAGTTTTGTTCTCCACTTTAGCAGCTCTTACATACACCAAAACTTAGATTATTCTTATCAATATTCTGAAGGATTTTACCGAGGGCTTTATTCGTTTATCACTCCTAAAACAGGGTGAAAATGTTGTTTTTCTTTTTTCTGTCCGCTGTTTTCTGATAAAAAACGTTTAAACCGTGTCAACAAAATGAGAATTTTGATCCTGGAATTTTTAGTGCATATTTAATTAGATAATGCATCATTTGCATATTTAAATTTTAAAAAATGTTTTTAAAGTCCCCCTGTAGTCAATAATGTTACGCATCTTTGAGCATAAAAATTACATATTTAAAATTATGCCTTAAAATATCTTGAATGTAACTCGACACCCTCGCCTCATTTAGTATGCGCGGTTCTATGAATATGCAAATGAGCCCCGCCTCCACTCACTCACTCAGCTCAGAGATCCACTGGTTGACGATCACACGTTGATCTGATTGGTTACAAGGTAGTTTGTGACGTCAGAAACACCAGCGATTTCAAAGCGTGTGTTTGAGACTGTCTTTGGTTCACTGCAGTTTTAAGGAGGAAATACTCAGCAATGGAGTCGACTTATGAATTTACACATGCTTTGTCTTAAAGCATATTAAAAACACCACATAGACACATAAACAACATTAAAAACTTCAAGTACTGTGATTAATCAGCTGGGCAAAGTTTGGTGAGATCTGTTAAAATAACATCAAATAAAAATGAAATGACTTATGAGTTCTGTGTGTGTGTGTGTGTGTGTTTGTAGGGATTCTGCTTCCGCTGTGTGAATCGGGAACATGTACGCTGAGAGAAGCCATTATCATCGGCAGTATCCTCACACGATGCTCAATCCCAGTGTTACACTCCAGGTGAGCTTTACACACAGGTCAAAGGTCAACACGCTCACGGATGCATGTCTTGTGCCAAGTTTACACTGCAAAGATTAAAAAGCATTTGATTAACAGAAAAGACATTGTTATTTTCAAACCTGATGTTCCTTGTCCTGTATCGATCGGTCTGAAACACATGTTTGGTGAAAAGGATGAAAGAGGAAGAGAGGAGATGCTGGATGACAGGATTTTGATTTATAATATTTAATTTAAAGCTGTGACGTAGTTAATCTGGTTCATTTCTTTTTTTTTCGTTCTTTTTTTGGCTAGTAGAAGTCCTGAATGGCCGGTAACTTATAAATGTAGTAGCCGAATTGGCCGATGAGTGAAAAGGTTGCACCAGTAACTTACTGGTTTGTGTCTGTCGTCTCCTGCAGCGCTGCGATGCTGAAACTGGCAGAGATGGAGTATAACGGCGCCAACAGTATTTTCCTGCGGCTGTTGCTGGATAAGAAGTACGCGCTGCCCTTCCGCGTGCTGGACGCGCTGGTCGCACACTTCCTGTCGTTTCGCTCAGATAAACGGACCCTTCCTGTGCTGTGGCACCAGTGCCTGCTGACGCTGGCCCAGCGCTACCGAGCAGACCTGTCCTCCGAACAGAAGGAGGCGCTGCTGGACCTGCTGAGGGTTCACACGCACCCGGGGATCACGGCTGAGATCCGGCGAGAACTGCAGAACGCCGAGTCTCGAGACCTGGAGGATGCCACGCCCGCCATGGCCGTCGACTGACCGCGCACGTTCATCTCTATGCGTCAGTTTGGGCGACGTGCTGGAATAACATGATGATAACATGGGATTGTGCCGCAGTATATTTTGCATTTTTGTTGTGATGCAATGTTCATATTTTTGGACTAAACTTGGTTAGAACTTAATAAAATCATAAACTCATCCAGACCTGTTATTTTTGCTCTCGTGGCTTGTAACCTTCAAATGAAATGTTGTTCTCAATGAATTTTGCTTCCATGACAAGTAAAACACGTACAAGTGAAGTGTATATATATATCTATATCTGTAACAATCTCTGTAACAAATTATATACTACATTGTAATGAGAAACAGCTTGATGTCAGCTGAGGCGGACCTTATTAAATTTAGTTAATGATTATGAGAAATGATCATGAGACCAGGACCTCGTATCAATAAAATAAAATGCGTTAAAAAAAAAAAAAAAAATTATTAAATGCTTTAAGAAATGAAGTAGAATTTTTTTTTACAACAATTATCGTCATTGTCATAACATAATACAACAAAACTCCAGAGTCCTTTCGGTCCAGATTAAAATAAAATACGTTTGTTTTGTTTCACGATGACTAAGCGACATCTACGATCTTCGATGTGACGTCACAACGATCGTTCAGGGATTCTCGTGAGAGCGGTCACGCCGCGCGCCGCAGCTCACGCACAAGCCTTCCGTAAACTGAAGAAAATAATGCGTTTTTACTCATGAATTCGGCTAAATGTACAGTGTATATAGTTTGTAGTCCCGTTAAGAGTTTTTTTTTACATAAATCCCGCGTGACTTTACCGGCGAGTCCGGTCAGACGAACCTGTGATGGAGTTATTCTGTCACGAACATGTCAAACTGGGCTCGAGCTCTCAGGTAAAGTCCAGACCGGTTCGGGCGTTCAGAGACATGGTTCTGATCCAAGACAAGCGGGTCTGTCAGAACCTGCTGAGCTCGGAGAGACCGAACATCATTAAACCCGGAACCGAACAGACCGACGTGCAGGCCTACATGCGGAGAATATTGACTGGGTGGATGCTTCAGGCGAGTACACATCAGAAATGAATTATTAATTCGAATCTTAATGATCTTATGATGTCTTATGGATCATATTCTGATTCACTGATTCGAATCACTGATCGGATTATGTTTTATGAATTGTATTCTGATTCACTGAATCGAATCACTAGTCAGATGTTTATGAATCATTCTGATTTACCGATTCGAATCACTAGTCAGATTATGTTGTATGAATCATGTTGTATGAATCAATCATTCACTGATTCAAATCACTAGTCAGATTATGTTTTATGAATCATATTCTAATTCACTGATTCGAATTATATTGATCAGATAATGTCTAATACGTCGTGTTCTGATTCACTGATTCGAATCACTGGTCAGATGATAGGCTTGTTCGACTTCATGCAGCTCTGCGCAGACCGATCGGCGGCTGACTTGAAGCAGTGCATGCCGGTTAGAAATTTTGTCCGACTTGATACAGCGCCGACGCCACGTGACTGTGACGTATGCCATCAAAGTACCGCGCGAGCAATTCGAGAGTAGCCGGAGAACTCAGCCAGCGCAGCTTCTCAAGAGTGGCTGCACTGGGCTGCACGTGGGCTGATGACGACACAGCTGTTCCACGATTGGCCGGATTCACCGCATGACAACGATCACGTGTGTTTCGTGTTTATTTCGAACACCTTTAGTTCCTCTAAAGCTCTCAAATCAGTTTATTATAACAGTGAACACTCTTTTCATGTCGTTGTCATGTTATATTGTGTCATGTTTATCAAATTAAAACTGCTTAAAAAACGTAGACTCCAGTTCATTGATAGTTATGTTGAACTTTATTCTTGTTCAAACAGACGCTGTATAAAGCTGTGCATAAAGTACTGAATGAAAACGTCTCTGAAACATCTGTGTATTATTTGGCAAATATTGCATTTATTTCACTTCAGCTGTGGTAAAGTATGCAAACACCACGTGAGCGGTCACTACGGGAACCAGAAAGTGTCCGACTTCACGTCTCCGTTTGCAGCTCCTCCCCGCCTGCACGCGGCTACTCTCGCCGATCGTTTGCATCCAGCCGCAGCCGATGTCGAACAAGCCTGATATCTAATACATTCAATTCAATTCACATTTATTTGTATAGCACTTGTCTAAGTTATGTATTTATTTCAGAAATGTATACATTTACATACATTAATACATCTGATTCACTGATTCGAATCATACCGATCTGATGATGTCTTGTGAATCATATTCTGATTCACTGATTTGAATCTTTCTGATCTGAATCATGAATCATCAGAGGACTCATGTGTGTTGTTCTTGAGCAGGTGTGTGAGGATCAGAAGTGTGAGGAGGAGGTGTTTCCTCTGGCTGTTCACTACCTGGACAGGTACATGTCCCAGAATGCCCTGCGTAAATGCCACCTGCAACTTCTGGGAACCGTCTGCATGTTCCTGGCCTCCAAACTCCGGGAATCGGTTCCTCTGAGCGCCGCCAAGCTGTGCGTCTACACGGACCACGCCGTCACAGTCCCAGAGATCCTGGTGAGGTCATGTGACACAGTTCATCAGGGCTGTGCGTTAAAAAAAAAAACGTTAAAATAAAGTCACATTTTTTAAAAAACATTTTAATGTTTTTTATTTTTTATTATGCTTGTAAACCATACAGAGACTACATTAATGATATACAACTTTGTACACAATACACAAAATATATCAACAATATGTTCAATGTCGTTTTAGATCTAAATACGTAACTTTTAGGGCCGTGAAAACTGTTGCGTCAACTTTCCCCCCCCATTTTTATCTTAAACGATTGCAAATCTCAGAATTAAACTCTTCGTCTTCTGTTGCGCAAGGTATTGTGGGTAATGTTAGCCACCCCAAAAAAGCATGCACGGATGCGCCTCTGGCATAAGGAATCAAATATAAATATTAGACAAATTTAAAATAATAAAAAAAGAGACATAAATTAGAAATGTTACCTTTAGCTGAAATAAAATACGTTTTAGTTGAAGTGCTACAATTACTAAAATTAAACTGAAATTGAAAATAAATAAAAGCTTTAGTTGTTATTTTTATTGTATTTCATTTGAGTTATTTTAGCGCTCCAACCTATACTAGACGAAACTGAACTGAACTTAAATAAAATACGTTTTACTAAAACTAAAAAAGAAAAAAGAAATTTGAATAGAAATTTAAAAAAAACGAGCCATTAAAAATGACAAAAGCACATAAAATAAACTTTTAACAATTCAATGTAATAATAAAAAATTTAAAATAAAAGCTAATTAAAAATATGATTAAATACTATAACAGTAAATAAATAATGCTTAATTATCACTGATTTGAAGCGTTGTAAAATAAGATAAACAAACACCTGTGACGCACGTTCATATTTACTAACATTTTAATTTTAGTTAAAGTTTTAGTAATTTTGTTTCGTGTTTTGTCATTTTTATTAGTTTTTTATATGCCTATAGTTTTTATTTAGTTATTTTAGTACTTCAGCCTTTCGTTACAAAAATAAGAAATGTTGCCATTGCAATAAACTGAAATAAATTCATTTTTAAGTTTTTTTTTTATATATATTTTATTTTATGTCAAGTAATGCATTTTTAAATTTTTAGTTGTAGTTATTAACAATAATAACCTTGGAATAGTTATGCTAATGAGCTAAATTGCATGGCTGATTTTTTATTTAAGCGTACGTTTACATGACAACAAATTTATTTGATTTTTTTCAACGATTTGCGTTTTTCCGCGTACAGACGACCTGATCTCACGGCAATTCGTACGAATTCATACGACCTCACTTGTACGAATTAGTAAGATTTTTGTTAAATCGTACATATTTTACGAATTGCCCAATTCGTATGAATTCATACGAATGACCTACCCCTGACCCCGCCCCTAAACCTACCCATCACGTGGGTTTAGACAAATCGTACAAATTCGTACGAGTGAGGTCGTACGAATTCGTACGAATTAGCCACCTTTTTATCACTCGTACGAATTGGTCGTGAGATAGCGTTGTTACAGACGACAAGCGATCCCCGTTCGCACGGACTCGCGAAAATCATGTAAATCGCTGTATTCTGCTGCCAGGCCAGTAGATGGCGATCACACTTTGTAAAGAAACACTTTTTAATTTTTTTTTATCACAATTATACAATAGAAAACAAATAGCACCAACATGTGAAACAAGAACAGGAACACCCGCCAGAGGAGACAACGAAAAAAACCAACAAAAATGACAATAATAATACAAGAAAAGATAAGCAGATAAATAAAGGAAATAAAATCAGTAAAGTAGCTGAGCGACTGTAGCATGCTAGCACAAGAAGATGCGACGACATGTAAAGGGAGCGCAACAACACAATGTTTCCCTGCGGTGGCGTTCTTTAGCGCTGAACATGTAACACGCATGTGCATGATGTCACCGTTTTCACAAATTAGCATTTTTATAGTTTACGAAGAGATAATAGCGGTATCGTTTTCAAAAGCCTGTTTTTAAAAGTGTGTGTTGTCCAACAAGTGTGTGTTGTCCCCCAAACCGCCGGCCAAATCACATTAGAAGAAAAGGTTAACGTCTTTAGTTGAAAACGGCCCCTAATTCAGCTTATTATTATTATTATTATGAATTCCTTTTGTTTATTTATGTTTATTGTTTTTATTTAGTTTATTTATTTTAATTGCAGTGATTTTACCGCGGTTAAGGCAGTCTCAGTGTGAGCTTTTGTGTTTCTGGTGTTTGTTATGGTGGTGCTAGCGTGTAATGTGTGTGTGTGTGATGTGTAATGTGTGTGTAATGTGTGTGTGTGCAGCAGTGGGAGGTGCTGCTGGTGTCGCGGCTCCACTGGAATCTGGCATCAGTGCTGCCCTCTGACTTCCTGGAGCTGCTACTGCAGGAGCTGCCGCTCGAAGTGCAGAACCACCCGGCCCTGAGGAGACACACACACTCCTACATCGCCCTGAGCGCCACAGGTACACACACACACACACACACACCTACATCGCCCTGAGCGCCACAGGTACACACACATACACGCACACGCACACACACACACACACACACACACACACACACAGAGACACACTCCTACATCGTCCTGAGCACCACAGGTACACACACATACACACACACACACACGCGTCAGCAGCTTCTCTGTCGCTGATCTGCTCTTTGTTGCTTGTATAAGCCGTGCGTGACGTTTATGACCAGCGCTTTTGTTCTGCTGCGCTGGAGCTTCATCACTGAATACAGGTACGTCACACACACACACACACACACACACACACACACACACACACACACTCACACACGAGGTTCACCACTGAATCAGCATCCTCTGCTGTGAAGCGGCAGATCTGCGACTCCAGTCTCTGTTGCTCACTGACGCTGGACTGTAAGTTCACTTCTTCACAGTGCTGATGAAACACGTGATAAACTGAACGAATCACAGCTGGTTGTGGGTTCAAAATAAGCCCCTCGTTAATAATTCGTTACACAGAACTTTATTACTAATTTTTCACAATTGTTTACAAATCCCACAGTTGTACAGATTTCACACCCTATACTACATTTAGTCTAAACAGCCGACCTGATGCGAAGCCTGGGCAGGGTCAGGTGATCATCCCCCTCCGCCTAACACAGAGCCAGAGCTAATGCGCTGTCTGGGAATGGTGGGCTTTCACAGAAACTCTTGCCCAAATGTTTCTTCAGTGGTTCAGTTCTTCAAACTGAACTTCAAACTTTTAAATCAGTACGTTTATTTGGGAATGACGGTGACAAATTTCTTTAATGTTCAGCAGGAACTTCTCAAAACGTCTTAGGAAAAAGATTCAGAATGGAAATAATACTTATCGTTCAAGAACATTATTAAATAAAATCCTGTTATTAATGGATATTAATGGACAAAATCCTGATATTAATGGATAAAATCCTGATATTAATGGATATTAATGGACAAAATCCTGTTATTAATGGATATTAATGGACAAAATCCTGATATTAATGGATAAAATCCTGATATTAATGGATATTAATGGACAAAATCCTGATATTAATGGATAAAATCCTGATATTAATGGATAAAATCCTGATATTAATGGATATTAATGGATAAAATCCTGATATTAATAGATATTAATGGATAAAATCCTGATATTAAAGGATATTAATGGATAAAATCCGGATATTAATGGATATTAATGGATAAAATCCTGATATTAATGGATAAAATCCTGATATTAATGGATATTAATGGATAAAATCCTGATATTAATAGATATTAATGGACAAAATCCTGATATTAAAGGATATTAATGGATAAAATCCTGATATTAATGGATATTAATGGATAAAATCCTGATATTAATGGATATTAATGGACAAAATCCTGATATTAAAGGATATTAATGGATAAAATCCGGATATTAATGGATATTAATGGATAAAATCCGGATATTAATGGATAAAATCCTGATATTAATGGATAAAATCCTGTTATTAATGTGGATATTATTGGATAAAGGATTGGTGGATTGTGTTGGCTTGTGTTGTGTGTTTCAGAGCTGAAGCAGGATTGGTGGATGTTGATTTTAGGGGGTGGGGCTTGTGTTGTGTGTTTCAGAGCTGAAGCAGGATTGGTGGATGTTGATTTTAAGGGGCGGGGCTTGTGTTGTGTGTTTCAGAGCTGAAGCAGGATTGGTGGATGTTGATTTTTAAGGGGCGGGGCTTGTGTTGTGTGTTTCAGAGCTGAAGCAGGATTGGTGGATGTTGATTTTAAGGGGCGGGGCTTGTGTTGTGTGTTTCAGAGCTGAAGCAGGATTGGTGGATGTTGATTTTAAGGGGCGTGGCTTGTGTTGTGTGTTTCAGAGCTGAAGCAGGATTGGTGGATGTTGATTTTTAAGGGGCGTGGCTTGTGTTGTGTGTTTCAGAGCTGAAGCAGGATTGGTGGATGTTGATTTTAAGGGGCGGGGCTTGTGTTGTGTGTTTCAGAGCTGAAGCAGGATTGGTGGATGTTGATTTTAAGGGGCGGGGCTTGTGTTGTGTGTTTCAGAGCTAAAGCAGGATTGGTGGATGTTGATTTTTAAGGGGCGTGGCTTGTGTTGTGTGTTTCAGAGCTGAAGCAGGATTGGTGGATGTTGATTTTAAGGGGCGTGGCTTGTGTTGTGTGTTTCAGAGCTGAAGCAGGATTGGTGGATGTTGATTTTTAAGGGGCGTGGCTTGTGTTGTGTGTTTCAGAGCTGAAGCAGGATTGGTGGATGTTGATTTTAAGGGGCGGGGCTTGTGTTGTGTGTTTCAGAGCTGAAGCAGGATTGGTGGATGTTGATTTTAAGGGGCGGGGCTTGTGTTGCGTGTTTCAGAGCTAAAGCAGGATTGGTGGATGTTGATTTTTAAGGGGCGTGGCTTGTGTTGTGTGTTTCAGAGCTGAAGCAGGATTGGTGGATGTTGATTTTAAGGGGCGGGGCTTGTGTTGTGTGTTTCAGAGCTGAAGCAGGATTGGTGGATGTTGATTTTTAAGGGGCGGGGCTTGTGTTGTGTGTTTCAGAGCTGAAGCAGGATTGGTGGATGTTGATTTTAGGGGGTGGGGCTTGTGTTGTGTGTTTCAGAGCTGAAGCAGGATTGGTGGATGTTGATTTTTAAGGGGCGTGGCTTGTGTTGTGTGTTTCAGAGCTGAAGCAGGATTGGTGGATGTTGATTTTAAGGGGCGGGGCTTGTGTTGTGTGTTTCAGAGCTGAAGCAGGATTGGTGGATGTTGATTTTAAGGGGCGGGGCTTGTGTTGTGTGTTTCAGAGCTAAAGCAGGATTGGTGGATGTTGATTTTAAGGGGCGTGGCTTGTGTTGTGTGTTTCAGAGCTGAAGCAGGATTGGTGGATGTTGATTTTAAGGGGCGTGGCTTGTGTTGTGTGTTTCAGAGCTGAAGCAGGATTGGTGGATGTTGATTTTAAGGGGCGGGGCTTGTGTTGTGTGTTTCAGAGCTAAAGCAGGATTGGTGGATGTTGATTTTAAGGGGCGGGGCTTGTGTTGTGTGTTTCAGAGCTGAAGCAGGATTGGTGGATGTTGATTTTAAGGGGCGGGGCTTGTGTTGTGTGTTTCAGAGCTGAAGCAGGATTGGTGGATGTTGATTTTTAAGGGGCGTGGCTTGTGTTGTGTGTTTCAGAGCTGAAGCAGGATTGGTGGATGTTGATTTTAAGGGGCGGGGCTTGTGTTGTGTGTTTCAGAGCTAAAGCAGGATTGGTGGATGTTGATTTTTAAGGGGCGTGGCTTGTGTTGTGTGTTTCAGAGCTGAAGCAGGATTGGTGGATGTTGATTTTTAAGGGGCGTGGCTTGTGTTGTGTGTTTCAGAGCTGAAGCAGGATTGGTGGATGTTGATTTTAAGGGGCGGGGCTTGTGTTGTGTGTTTCAGAGCTGAAGCAGGATTGGTGGATGTTGATTTTAAGGGGCGGGGCTTGTGTTGTGTGTTTCAGAGCTAAAGCAGGATTGGTGGATGTTGATTTTAAGGGGCGTGGCTTGTGTTGTGTGTTTCAGAGCTGAAGCAGGATTGGTGGATGTTGATTTTTAAGGGGCGTGGCTTGTGTTGTGTGTTTCAGAGCTGAAGTTCTCGGTCTTCGCTCCGTCATTGGTGGCCTGTTCGTGTGTGACGGCGGCTGTTGTTCGACTGAATCTCCTGAAAGACTCGCTCAGCGCCGACGACCTCCTGCAACTCCTGAGGAACGTCCTGGACCTCGACATGGTGAGAACACACACACACACACTCATACGGCCAGTGTGTGTGGACCTCGACATGGTGAGGACACACACTCATACACACACACACACTCATACGGCCAGTGTGTGTGGACCTCGACATGGTGAGGACACACACTCATACACACACACACTCATACGGCCAGTGTGTGTGGACCTCGACATGGTGAGGACACACACACACACACACACACACACACACACACACACTCATACGGCCAGTGTGTGGACCTCGCCATGGTGAGGACACACACTCATCCACACACACACTCATACGGCCAGTGTGTGTGGACCTCGACATGGTGAGGACACACACACACACACACACACACACACACACACACTCATACGGCCAGTGTGTGGACCTCGCCATGGTGAGGACACACACTCATACACACACACACTCATACGGCCAGTGTGTGTGGACCTCGACATGGTGAGGACACACACACACACACACACTCATACGGCCAGTGTGTGTGGACCTCGACATGGTGAGGACACACACACACACACACTCATACGGCCAGTGTGTGGACCTCGCCATGGTGAGGATACACACACACACACACACACCTTCATACACGTAGGAGAACATAATCATGCTTCCGTAAACCACAATCAGGACAGGGTCAAAATTAGGATTAAAAAGTCTAAATTATGAAAAAAAGTTATATATAATTTTATTATAATAGTTATATAATTTAGACTTTTATGTCATTACTTTTGTCATAATTAACTTTTTGTCATAATTTGGATTTTTCCTTATAATTACAACTTTTTGTCAATTTTGAATTTGATCCAAAAATCGACATAAACCTCATAAGTATGACATAAAAAGTCAGAATTATGACATCCTAAGGTATAATTATGATAAAAAGTTTAAATGATGACTTTCTCTGTCTCTGTGATTCAGGCTGCTCTGCTTCAGTGTTTCTCGTCTCTGGAGGAAACCATCGGCCTGGCGCTTCCGTCTACACCTGCGGATCGGGATCGGGATCCGGATCGGGATCGGGATCGGGACGTCCCACCGGAAGACCAACTCTAGCCTGCTTTCCCAGTGTTCCCAGTTCCACTGCACTGGTTGACCATGTTCACGTTCGTCTTTTACCCAGCAGATGTTCTGCTCTGTCTAACACACAGTCACTGATTAATTCTACGCTTGACTTGTAACTTTTCTCAATTTTAAACTTGAAATATGTGAAAATAAAATATGAGGATGGTGAATGCTGGCTTACTTCTAACATAACCTGGTCAATCTCACACACAAATGTCACATTTCACCCTGACCTCAAAATAACATTTTTTTGCATTAAGAAAATTAAGCGTATTTTACATCTTGAGATTTATGACAATTAAGCACGTTTTTATCCAATTTCACACAGTTTTTTAATAAAATCAGTATGAATTAAATTCAGAAAAACAAATTCTACCATGATCAATGCCTACAGTTTAAAATAATCAATATTTTGAATACTAATTAGCAGTGGCGGTGTAAATGCAATGTAAATAATGATGCAATCTTAATTGTAAAATTAACTAAAATCTTTTTGTATTTATTTTAGGGTAAAATATATCCGGGATATTTTTTGACAGGTTTGGAAATGGACATTTTTAAGATTACGATAAGAAAAAGTATATTTGCAGGTGAGTTAGTGAGTTTTTATTTGTGCATTTTCTGGTTTCAGGTCCATTTTAGGACATTTGCTGTGTTTTTTTATTTACTTTACTTAAAAAAAACATCTATATAGTTTTTCAGTGTTAGTTTTAGTTATTTTAGTACATCAAGTTAAACTGAAAAAAACTAAAAAATCTGAAATGTTGCTTTGGCAACTAGCTAAAATATAGATTTTTTGTATTTTATATTTTATTTCATTTCAATTAACAAAAATGTTCTAGTTTTAGTTAACTAAAATAACACTGGTGTCGGGTCAAACTGCCACTTCAGAACTTTCATTATTATTTCTACAAATATTTGATCACAGAAATTACATATTTAAGCGTTTGTTTTTCTTGAAAAAAAAAAAAATATATCTCGAATGTAACTCGACACCCTTGCCTCATTTAGTATGCGCGGTTCTATGAATATCCAAATGAGCCCCGCCTCCACTCACTCACTCAGCTCAGAGATCCACTGGTTGACGATCACACGTTGATCTGATTGGTTACAAGGTAGTTTGAGACGTAAGAAACACCAGCGATTTCAAAGCGTGTGTTTGAGACTGTCTTTGGTTCACTGCAGTTTTAAGGAGGAAATACTCAGCAATGGAGTCGACTTATGAATTTACACATGGTTTGTCTTAAAGCATATTAAAAACACCACATACACACATAAACAACATTACAAGCTGGATTTACACCACAGGGGGACTTTAACATGTGAACTGGAATACAGTCTACGATAAAGTAATTTACTGTGATTCAAAAGATTATCATGGGAACAGAAGAACAGACATTCAGAGCGTTTTCAACTTCATTTGTGCTGTTTTATTGGTCCACTGACTCAGACAGACATCAGGGCAGATAAATCAGGCACTTTGGCAAGTAAACATGCAGAAACTCAGAGAAATATGACACCAAACAGAAGAAAAACCCTTCATAACCATAAACCCCCTGATAAGATCTCACTGCCGCTCGAACGGACTCTTACAAACACTGAATGAAGAGTTTAGAGACTCGAGACGAGCAGATGTACTGATAAACACCCTGTTATGACACTGAAATATCATTCTTTCCTATTCTGAACTTGCCTTTACGACTGGAAGTAAACGTCCAGATGCCCAAACCAGTAAAGCACCAGTTCAACACATTTCTCAAGGATTTGGAGACTTTTAGTTTGATCCTATTCTGTGAGGAGGTCACGGCGTATTTCCCCATCCTAATAAACTCCTATCGGCACAATTTAAACATGTAACTAAAGTCTAGACTACATAAAGTCATAAAAAGACAATAGTTTAGTGTATCCGTCGCACACATGATAATTAATGGCATGTTGTAAAACTCAGAAATTGGCGGGAACGATCTTAAGGACTTTAGTCAATCTTTGCCAATCGAGACCTTTTGAGTTCTTGCATGTGTTCTTGTACATTTTTGTCATCAACCACCAATATTCACCTTTAAAACAAGTTCACAATGGATCTTTGGTACTTTTTGACTAGCCAACACCCTAAACAGTCACGTAACCGTCAAACATTTCAAAGGATAACAAGTTGATCACTTGACAAAATAAAGGCACTTTTCTCAAATCAAGTCTACATTATAAAAGCAATTTTGGTTGCAAACGCACCAAAAAACTGCCGTTCCCTCGGAATGAAATGCGTGTCCCAAATGAGTCTGTCGCACAGGACTTCCTGTCCTCTTGAAGACCCACTTCCTGTCTGGCTTGAAGCCGTTCACCAGCATTCGTCAGGAATGCTTCCAAGTCCTCTCCCCGTTTTGTTTCCAACTTGTTTACCTTTCGAGGCACAACCGAGTTGCAGATTCTGCAGTTCACTGCCGCTGTCCATGTTAGCTAGCAGTTCGCTCCCAAGGCTTGCTTGTAAGTCCGAGTGACGTTTTCGCAGTCGGAGATTGAAAACACGCTATCGGACACTCCTGCGTGATAGCAAGCTACGTCCATTTCCCAGTGTCCCTTGAGCAGAGACCCTGGCCCGTCCTCTCTTAAGTCGAGGAGATTATCAGCGGATACGCATCCTCGCATTTTCCGTCTCTCTTCCATCGGAGCGACGGGAATCTCCCGATCGGGAAGATCAAGTCTGTCGAACGACTCGGAGGAGAGAATGCTGTCCTCGCTGATTGCTCCACTCGGTCGGGATTTGCTGACCACCGAGGGCAAGGAAGGCGAAAGCTTATCCAGAGATCCGAATCCCTGGAGTCCTCCGGAAAACTTGCCGTGGCGTTTGAGGATTCCCTTGCGGTTCTGCGCAGGCGACGGGTTCCCGAGAGTCGGTTCGGAGTTGTAACTCTCCGGGGATGAGGAATAATATCCCGACTCGCCTTCGGAAGGCTTCTTCAGGATGCCTTTAGGAGGTGGAGGAGGCGGAGCCAAAGAGTTCTCGGTTTTCTCCTCCAAGGGCGTGGCCTGGGAGTCGCCGGGAGTCGGTTTCTGTTTCAGACTCCCACGCTTCTTCAGGATGCCTTTGAACGGACGAGGCGATTCCTGCATTGTTTGCGAAACGTTGTTTTCTTTGCGCGACCTGCGTATTGAGCGCTGTCGCTGAACTGGTTCTCCTCCACTCGTACGCAACAGGCAACGCATCTTAGAGCCGCTTTCCAGGAGAGGGCGAGAGGTGCGGCGTAGCCAGTCTGCGATGCGAGTCGGGCCGCCGGTTTGAGACGCTGCATGTGTCGCGCACACCGATGCAGTGTCGTTCGGACCCTGTAGGGGGAGCTGATAGCCCCAGTTGACCCACCAGTGACCCGCGATCTCATCCAGCGTAGCTCTACGCTCTGGGTTCACCATCAACATCCAGCGGATCAAGCCACACGCATCTGTAGGGCGACAAAGAGGATTAGCACTGGATCTAGCAACAGGGATGTCCAATCCTGCTCCTGGAGGGCCACCTTCCAGCAGACCCTAAATAGCCCTTATGCTCTGTTCGTTTGCGGGTTTGGGGTCTTTTTAAAAAAAAACAAAAAACAAATGTAGTTTTACTGAGTTTATTAACGTTTTTACTCCACATTTGTGCTGTTTTGGGATGATTTATTATATTAAAAAATATTTTTTTATTTAGATATTTAGATTTTTATGTAAAATCCACTTTATAAAAGACACACATTTCTAACTTCTTTCATTCATGGGGATAACATGGATAATTTGACATGGTTTAGTGTAAGATTTTTGCCCATCTTTTGAAAAAAAAATTAAAAAATGCAGTTTTAAAAGTAAAAGAATGATCACTTTAACCAGTAGATGGCAGCAGAGATCCACTATTTGCTATCTGACTAAATGAAAAACATATTTTCACAAGTTTTTCCAATTGGATTCATATCTACATATTATAAAAATCACAATTATAACAATAAAAATAACTTTTTATAAAAAAAACCCTGTTTTTCAATAATGTTAATTTTGTCCATTTTCTAAGCGGGGGTCATCCTCAAAATCAGAAACAACGCAGAACACATAGACAGAAATTTATAGAATTATATGAAAAACAGATATTTGAAATAAATGATAAACTCAAAAGACTTTTCTCTTTGTAACATATTGTTCAGGTTTGATTCCAATCATAATTTAACATTTTTGAAAAAAAAAAATTTTTCAGTACATAAAAATGCTAAACTTTGACAAAAAGTTATTTTAATTGTTATAATTGTGATTTCATATGTAGATATGAATCCAATTGGAAAAACTTGTGAAAAGATGTCTTTCATTTAGTCAGATAGCAAATAGTGGAGCTCTGCTGCCATCTACTGGTTAAAGTGATCATTCTTTTACTTTTAAAACTGCATTTTATTTTATTTTCAAAAGATGGGCAAAAATCTTACACTAAACCATGTCAAATTATCCCATGAATGAAAGAAGTTAGAAATGTGAGTCTTTTATAAAGTGAATTTTACATAAAAAGCTGTTTTGTTTTTTTTAAATAAAAACCTATTCAAAAAACATTTATTTATTTATTTATATAAATGTAAAAAATATAATAAATCCTCCCAAAACTGCACAAATGTGGAGTAAAAACATTAATAAACTGAGTAAAATTACATTTGTTATAAAATTACCTGGCTATTACGTAGCCTGGGATCCCCAAACAGCACGAGTGTGATTATCTTTTACACACTAACATAAAAAACTGATATCATTACAATTAATGTGTAAATCTAGAAAAGTGTTGACAACTGTACAGAGTCTCATGCCATGTGGACAAAGAGAACTTATTTTATTTCAGCAGAAAGACCCCAAACAGCGCACAAGGGTTACACACACCTGAACCAGCGACTAACGGCTCCTAAAGGTGTGTTTGAGCCGAACTCTGCAGAAAAGTGGGAAAACTGGAGTCATCGGACACCCCTGGTCAACATTAGTACATTAACTTTAGTAAACATCCCTGTTCAGTGAGAGTTGGCGATGTGATGCAGGCGTGTCAAGCAATGTGGCGCAGTTTCAAAACTCTATGCAACTATGCAAATAATCAACAATATGGAGTGCTGAGTGCTAATGGGAATGACAGCATGGGAGCGCACGTGTGCAAGATACTGACATCCACTGTTCCTGAAGACACACCAAACGTACACATTCTCAACTCTTCCCAATCAAACACACCTGACTCAACTAGAGACTCCAGGACCTAAGAATAGACTGGTGAAAGTGTGTACTGTCGAGGTGTGGCTCCAGGAACAGGTTTGGCGAGGCTAGCTCATGTTACTCCGGGCAGTTTCTTGCTTCTCTGTGATTTGCAGGGATAGTGCTTTAAAGCAGAAAGATTCTCAATAAGCAAAGGCCACTTCAGCCAACAACATGGAGGCTATACGACCTCCGGCAATGAAGCTGCGTTCGTTGTGAACTTGAGTCCCAGATCAGCTCAGTTTATGAGTCTGCCGAGGTCAACACGTGGCACACAGCTCAGAGCGCTATCGGCCAGGAATGGAGAAGCTCTACCTATAAAACATCGACGTGGTTCACTAAGTTTGGACCTTAGACAAACATCATAAACCAGTTCCGTGTCCCGTTTAACCCTCTGGTGCTCTTCACACGCTCATTTCTTTACTTCAGTGAAATTAATGAACTATATTTTAGTTCGATAATGGATATTTTGTATTTTTAGGGGATTTTATGGTACTACATTATATTTATGCTGTATTTATAATCCATTTATTCACTTTTTTGAGCATAGACCTGGAAAATCTTGATGCTTTAGAGCACAGACTGAAGTTTGATCTCTTTTTAAAGACGACACTTGGCAGATTATTGCAGAAGTGAAAAAAGTTTACTTAAAAAAAGTTACAGATTTTTACATTTATTGTCATGAAAAATGTGCAAAAATACTATTTTAAATTTGACTATATTTTCAAAAACACGTTTTACTTTAAAACTGTGAGAAAATCAAATCCATAAATCTAAATATTTCTAAAATGAGCGTTCAGTGAGATGTAGTTCGGCTGCAGTACCAAACGCTTCCACTAGAGGAAACTCGTTTTCAATGCGTCATTTCTGACCGCGAGGAGCTCAAGAGTGACTATTTTTTACAGGAGCATTTAACCTGTTCGATCATGTCCATGATTTGTGTGTGTGTGTGTGTGTGTGTTCACATAGCAAGTGCCAAAACCTTGACCAAGTTTCGTACCATTCCAATGAAATAAATCAAATAAAAAAAGCTATATTTTACGCTCAAGCGTGACTGAAGAGCGCCGTGTTATAGCTCTGTTTCGCTAGCGCCTCACCAGATGGTTTGGTGGGTTTGCGGTAGTTCCCGCTGCTGATCTGCTGGACCAGGTTCTTGTGGTCGTGTCCGTCGAACGGCATGGCTCCGTGAACGAGTGTGTAGAGCAGAACGCCCAGAGACCAGCTGTCCACCTCCGGGCCGCGGTACGGCCGGCCGTTCACGATCTCGGGGGACGCGTACAGCGCGCTGCCACAGTACGTCTGCAGGAACCCGTCGCCCTGGTACAGGTTCGACAGCCCGAAGTCAGCGATCTGGAACACACAGGGGTTAAACACATCAGCGCTCATCTCACACACCGAACGCAGTTAATGCGTCTCAAGCACGCTTCGATTGGGTGTTTATTATATTATTTAAGCTAACATGATCCACTGATATTTATTTCAGTGCTTTACAGGCTTTAGTGTGACGGAAGTGCTAGTTTCGTTACTAAACGGATGTTTGAGCCTCGTTAATTATTATTATTTTATTTCCAAACCTCCAGCGCTGTAGTTGGTCCATTATCTTAAACTCAGTTTTATCGCTCATCTCATAAACCCGAAGCAGATTTATGCCGTTATCTCATGCCAGTTTCGATTGGGTGTTTGTTTTATGGCCTCTTGTTTAATAAAACCAGGGAAAACAGAAGTATCAGAGATAACGTTTCTATGAAAGTCTGGAAAATTCCCAACGGAAAAAGCGTCTGAAGACTCGAACGTCCGTGTGCAGAAGGCTTGGATGTGAAACACAGACTGTGATCAGCGCCTCTCATAAACCCAATCTAGATTCATGCCGCTGTCTCATGCAAGTTTTATGGCCTCTTGTTTAATAATACCAGGGAAAAAACAGAAGTATCAGAGATAACGTTTCAAACACACATGAAAAACATGAAAGTCTGGAAAATTCCCAATGGAAAAGCGTCTGAAGACTCGAACCTCCGTGTGCAGAGACCAGGGTTTAATTTGACCTTTTGAAATGTAAAGTCCTGGAAAACATCCATATTTATGAAGAGGTCCTTGAAAAGTGCATGAATTATTGAAAAACAATATATGTGTGTTTAATTTTATCGATAAAACTATTTTTTCACACAAAATTAACGCTGAAGTCCGTCTGATATAGATATAGAGACATTCCTCATGAGTATGAGTGTGATATTGCTCATATAAATATAAAAGTGTATATGATGCAGCTTTAATTCTTCAGCTCAATCATATATTCATGAGGAATAAATCAGTCTGCAGAAGGACAGCGACGTCTTTGTCACAGTGTCCTTTCACCGGTGAGAGTTTCCACAGTCACTGCATCCGCTGCACTTTATTAGTGCCATTTTGTATTATTAGTTTATTTTTATTTCTCTATTTACCTTTTTTAGAATTTGAAATATAATAAAGATATTGTTTGATAAAGGAGATCTCTGCTTGAAAACTCCTGGAGTTTCATCTTCCAGAACCCTGAGAACGAGTTCATTCCTGCAGCGCCAGCGGAACGATGTTCTCTGCAAGTGTACGACTTTACGCAACAAACAATTTACACATTTACCATATATCCTGAGGTCCAGTATATCCATAAATCCAGCTGCTTATTCCCACATGAGGTCCAGTGAACCTGGTGTAAAATCTTTGACCTGTCCTGAACGTACCTTTATATTGCCGTTGTCGTCCAGCAAGATGTTCTCCAACTTCAGGTCGCGATGAACAATCCCGTTCTGTTAGAATAAACAGAGACAACAGCGTTTCAACTCAAAACTCAAAGCTTTCACACTCATTTACACGACTACTGCACTTTGGGGGCTTGAAAATGCAAACTTTTGAGATTCAAAGTGAACGTTTTTAAAAACGACGCCATTATCGTCTCAGTGTAAACTACAAAAACCTGAATTCGTGAAAATCAACTTTTTTTTCCCGTCAACTTAGATAAAATTAATGTGGTTCAAATAACATCATATTTTGAATTTCTGTTGATTAAATCAATGTTACCAAGGTAACCTACTTTTTTTAAAAGTTAAACCAACAGTTTATTTACCGCTTAGACTCATAGTGTTTTGTTTCTGTTAGTTTTGTTACAGTGTGATCGCCACCTACTGGCCTGGCAGCAGAATACAGCATTTTTAGTGTTTTCGCGGATCCGTGTGAACGGGATTGTGTGTTTTCCATTTTTCGTACAGAGTTGTCGTGTAACACATTTTTTTGTAGAACGGTTTGGATTAATCTGAGCCGTTGTCCTTGTGATCAGTCGAGTTCTGCATTAATGCACCGTTTTAACGGCAAACCGTCTAATGAACATCAGCACTGGGCAGAGGAACTGGTAATGAACATCAGCACTGGGCAGAGGAACTGGTAATGAACATCAGCACTGGGCAGAGGAACTGGTAATGAACATCAGCACTGGGCAGAGGAACTGGTCATGAACATCAGCACTGGGCAGAGGAACTGGTAATGAACATCAGCACTGGGCAGAGGAACTGGTAATGAACATCAGCACTGGGCAGAGGAACTGGTCATGAACATCAGCACTGGGCAGAGGAACTGGTTATGAACATCAGCACTGGGCAGAGGAACTGGTTATGAACATCAGCACTGGGCAGAGGAACTGGTTATGAACATCAGCACTGGGCAGAGGAACTGGTTATGAACATCAGCACTGGGCAGAGGAACTGGTAATGAACATCAGCACTGGGCAGAGGAACTGGTTATGAACATCAGCACTGGGCAGAGGAACTGGTTATGAACATCAGCACTGGGCAGAGGAACTGGTAATGAACATCAGCACTGGGCAGAGGAACTGGTTATGAACATCAGCACTGGGCAGAGGAACTGGTCATGAACATCAGCACTGGGCAGAGGAACTGGTAATGAACATCAGCACTGGGCAGAGGAACTGGTTATGAACATCAGCACTGGGCAGAGGAACTGGTAATGAACATCAGCACTGGGCAGAGGAACTGGTAATGAACATCAGCACTGGGCAGAGGAACTGGTCATGAACATCAGCACTGGGCAGAGGAACTGGTAATGAACATCAGCACTGGGCAGAGGAACTGGTTATGAACATCAGCACTGGGCAGAGGAACTGGTAATGAACATCAGCACTGGGCAGAGGAACTGGTAATGAACATCAGCACTGGGCAGAGGAACTGGTCATGAACATCAGCACTGGGCAGAGGAACTGGTAATGAACATCAGCACTGGGCAGAGGAACTGGTAATGAACATCAGCACTGGGCAGAGGAACTGGTAATGAACATCAGCACTGGGCAGAGGAACTGGTTATGAACATCAGCACTGGGCAGAGGAACTGGTAATGAACATCAGCACTGGGCAGAGGAACTGGTTATGAACATCAGCACTGGGCAGAGGAACTGGTCATGAACATCAGCACTGGGCAGAGGAACTGGTAATGAACATCAGCACTGGGCAGAGGAACTGGTAATGAACATCAGCACTGGGCAGAGGAACTGGTTATGAACATCAGCACTGGGCAGAGGAACTGGTAATGAACATCAGCACTGGGCAGAGGAACTGGTAATGAACATCAGCACTGGGCAGAGGAACTGGTAATGAACATCAGCACTGGGCAGAGGAACTGGTAATGAACATCAGCACTGGGCAGAGGAACTGGTTATGAACATCAGCACTGGGCAGAGGAACTGGTTATGAACGTCAGCACTGGGCAGAGGAACTGGTTATGAACATCAGCACTGGGCAGAGGAACTGGTTATGAACATCAGCACTGGGCAGAGGAACTGGTAATGAACATCAGCACTGGTATCTTGATTGCTGTTGGTGTCATGTTGTGAAAGCGACTCTACGCGAGTGAATCCCAGATGAGGGATCCTGATGAAACGACTGTGGGTTATTGCTTTACTAAATGATGTAAATGTTCCTGGTGTTGGAAGGGAATTTCTTGAGCAACAGAAACACTTTATCACCAGTTTCACTCAAAACACTTTCATTATTAGAGTGATTTCTGAAGGATCATGTGACGCTGAAGACTGGAGTAATGATGCTTTGATCACAGGAATAAATTACACTTTACTGTGTATTCACATAGAAAACAGATGATTTACATTATAATAATATTTCACTATTTTTACTGTATTTTTGGTATTTTCAATCATATAAATGCAGCCTTGGTGAGCAGAAGAGACTTCTTATAAAAACATTAAAAATCTTACAGACCCAGAACTGTTAAAGGCAGTGTGTGTGTGTGTGTGTGTGTGTGTGTGTGTGTGTGTGTGTGTGTGTGTGTGTGTGTGTGTTATCTGGGTGCTTCAGTCTCAGTGTGAAACAGTGTTTTTCCGACATGATCGAGTGTTTCCGAAGACAGAGCGTCCCGTTACAGCCGAGAGCTTTTGTTCTGAGGTTAAATGAGGAGAAGAGACGGTTCGGCCTCCAGCTGAGAGACTCAATCATGCAGGACTGGAATTCCTCTCTCACACACACACACACACACACACACACACACACACACACACACACACACTTTTATTCACAGACGTAAAGCAGCTGATAGATATGAAGTTTTGGATCGTAAGATTTTTAATGTTTTTATAAGAAGTCTCTTCGCTCACCAAGACTGCGTTTATTTAATTAAAAATACCACCAAAAAACAGTAATATTGTGGAATATTATTATAATGTAAATCATCTGTTCTCTATGTGAATATACAGTAAAGTGTAATTTATTCCTGTGATCAAAGCTGAATGTTCAGCATCATTACTCCAGTCTTCAGTGTCACATTTCGCCACAGTTGTGTGCGTCGTAGCTTTCGCTGCTATTGTTGTGTTTGTTAGCCGTTAGCGTGGGTGTTCCTGCATTAGCGTGTGCTAGCGTGAACGCCGGCCTCAAACACTGTCCTCTAGATCTGCTCATTCATGCGGAGAGTAACGAGTGTTGTGCAATCCATTCAGTCGCAGTGAAGCCCTCCTCAGCGCACAACAGCATTCTGGGTAGTTCTCCAGGCTGTGAGAAACATTCACATGACGTCGAACTAATATTTAGTCTTGCTGACCTTTGCTCTCACAGAGATGTGTGAAGACGTGTTCCTGAACCCTGAACCCGAACCCCGCCTGTGCAACACATGTACAACACCTCAGAACTTACTGTTAAACTATTAAATATACGTTTTTATAGCATCAACACGGAGACAGTATTGTGTAGTTGTGTACTCACGCAGTGGCAGTAGTGTGTGTAGTGTGAGTAGTTGTGTAGTGTGTGTACTCACGCGGTGGCAGTAGTTGTGTAGTGTGTACTCACGCAGTGGCAGTAGTGTGTGTAGTGTGTGTACTCACGCAGTGGCAGTAGTGTGTGTAGTGTGAGTACTCACGCGTGGCCGTATTGTGTAGTTGTGTACTCACGCGTGCCAGTATTGTGTAGTGTGTACTCACGCAGTGGCAGTAGTGTGTGTAGTGTGAGTACTCACACGTGGCCGTATTGTGTAGTTGTGTACTCACGCGTGGCAGTATTGTGTAGTTGTGTACTCACGCAGTGGCAGTATTGTGTAGTTGTGTACTCACGCGTGGCAGTATTGTGTAGTTGTGTACTCACGCAGTGGCAGTATTGTGTAGTGTGTGTACTCACGCAGTGGCAGTATTGTGTAGTGTGAGTACTCACGCAGTGGCAGTATTGTGTAGTTGTGTACTCACGCGTGGCCGTATTGTGTAGTTGTGTACTCACGCGTGGCAGTATTGTGTAGTTGTGTACTCACGCAGTGGCAGTATTGTGTAGTGTGAGTACTCACGCAGTGGCAGTAGTGTGTGTAGTGTGAGTACTCACACGTGGCCGTATTGTGTAGTTGTGTACTCACGCGTGCCAGTATTGTGTAGTGTGAGTACTCACGCAGTGGCAGTAGTGTGTGTAGTGTGAGTACTCACACGTGGCCGTATTGTGTAGTTGTGTACTCACGCGTGGCAGTATTGTGTAGTTGTGTACTCACGCAGTGGCAGTAGTTGTGTAGTGTGTACTCACGCAGTGGCAGTAGTGTGTGTAGTTGTGTACTCACGCGTGGCAGTATTGTGTAGTTGTGTACTCACGCAGTGGCAGTAGTTGTGTAGTGTGTACTCACGCAGTGGCAGTAGTGTGTGTAGTGTGAGTAGTTGTGTACTCACGCAGTGGCAGTAGTGTGTGTAGTGTGAGTACTCACGCGTGGCAGTAGTTGTGTAGTTGTGTACTCACGCAGTGGCAGTAGTGTGTGTAGTTTTGTACTCACGCGGTGGCAGTATTGTGTAGTGTGTGTAGTGTGTGTACTCACGTGGTGGCAGTATTGTGTAGTTGTGTACTCACGCAGTGGCAGTAGTGTGTGTACTGTGTATAGTTGTGTACTCACGCAGTGGCAGTAGTGTGTAGTGTGAGTAGTTGTGTACTCACGCGGTGGCAGTACTGTGTAGTGTGTGTAGTTGTGTGTAGTTGTGTACTCACGCAGTGGCAGTAGTGTGTGTAGTGTGAGTACTCACGTGTGGCAGTAGTTGTGTAGTTGTGTACTCACGCGTGGCAGTATTGTGTAGTGTGTGTACTCACGCGGTGGCAGTATTGTGTAGTTGTGTACTCACGCAGTGGCAGTAGTGTGTGTAGTGTGTATAGTTGTGTACTCACGCAGTGGCAGTAGTGTGTGTAGTGTGTATAGTTGTGTACTCATGCAGTGGCAGTAGTGTGTGTAGTGTGTATAGTTGTGCACTCACGCAGTGGCAGTAGTGTGTAGTGTGAGTAGTTGTGCACTCACGCGGTGGCAGTATTGTGTAGTGTGTGTAGTTGTGTACTCACGCGGTGGCAGTATTGTGTAGTTGTGTGTAGTGTGAGTAGTTGTGTACTCACGCGGTGGCAGTATTGTGTAGTGTGTGTAGTTGTGTAGTTGTGTACTCACGCGGTGGCAGTATTGTGTAGTTATGTGTAGTGTGAGTAGTTGTGTACTCACGCGGTGGCAGTATTGTGTAGTTGTGTGTAGTGTGTGTAGTTGTGTAGTTGTGCACTCACGCGGTGGCAGTATTGTGTAGTTGTGTAGTTGTGCACTCACGCGGTGGCAGTATTGTGTAGTTGTGTGTAGTTGTGTAGTTGTGTACTCACGCGGTGGCAGTATTGTGTAGTTGTGTGTAGTTGTGTACTCACGCGGTGGCAGTATTGTGTAGTTGTGTAGTTGTGCACTCACGCGGTGGCAGTATTGTGTAGTTGTGTGTAGTGTGTGTAGTTGTGTACTCACGCGGTGGCAGTATTGTGTAGTGTGTGTAGTTGTGTAGTTGTGCACTCACGCGGTGGCAGTACTGTGTAGTTGTGTGTAGTTGTGTGTAGTGTGTGTAGTTGTGTAGTTGTGCACTCACGCGGTGGCAGTACTGTGTAGTGTGTGTAGTTGTGTAGTTGTGTACTCACGCGGTGGCAGTATTGTGTAGTGTGTGTAGTTGTGTAGTTGTGTACTCACGCGGTGGCAGTACTGCACGGCGGACACGATCTGCCTGAAGAACAGGCGGGCTTCGCTCTCGGGGATGCGCTGTCTCTCGCTCAGGTAGTCGTACAGGTCTCCTCGGCTGCCCAGCTCCATCACGATCACGATCTTATCCTTGTTCTCGAACACTGAAACACACACGACTCGAGTCAGTCAGCTTCATTTATATCCAGCTCAGTTCAGTTCTCAGATCAATAATATTGTTGAATATTAAATTAAATGTCCCGAGCTAAGCAAGCCAAAAGCCAATGGCGACGGCGTCAGTCACATCACTCAACTAAGTCTAAATGACTTTGATTTGTTTGACATGCACTAATGAGCCTGAGGTATTCCTGGCGTTATGCTAATGAGCGGGGGGGTAATTGTGGTGCGCTGAAGCACACTAAAGCAGTTTTTGGGGTTTGCCTCGATTACATAATGAGAACAAAGAGGTTTGCGTGACTGAAGAATGCCAGCGATCTGGTTACACAACACCAGTGCGCTCTCACACTCACATACCTTCATATATGCTGATGATGTGCGGATGGCTGAGCGACGACATGATCTCGATCTCCCGCCGGATGTGGATCAGATCCTGGTCGTCTTTAATCTTCTCCTTACGGATGGACTTTATGGCCACCTAAAGGACAAAACACACACACACACACTGAATACAAGCATCACAGGGTTCTCACAATCAGTCACTGTCACTGCCAAATAGATTCAAAATCATTCGTTCATTTAATCATGCATAAATTAATGAAAATTATATTTAATTATTTCAATACATTTTCACCAGTATCTCAATATATAGCCAAATAGAGTAATATTTATGTACATAAATGCATCAAATCATCACAATATTTACAATTTAGGTAATATGATATTATATTAGTAGTTTTAACATATTAATGTGATTAAATATGAAGCAAAATTTTTGATATTTAACATTTTTATTGCTAATAATATTGAATATGTTAATTATATTAATATAATTTTTTTTTAACATTGTTTAATATTAATAACACTTATTTATTTATATTTATTTATTTAATATTTAATTAAATATTTACTAATATTAAACGTGTTAATTATATTAATACAACAATCAAATATTAGTGCTGGGCGAGGATTAATCACATCCATAATAAAATTTTGTGTTCTGTGTATAATTATTTTATATATATATAAAAACACACATTTATGCATGTATATATTTAAGAAAAAATTATTTATATATCAAATATTTATATATCAAATATATATATATATATACAGTGAGGAAAATAAGTATTTGAACACCCTGCTATTTTGCAAGTTCTCCCACTTAGAAATCATGGAGGGGTCTGAAATTGTCATCGTAGGTGCATGTCCACTGTGAGAGACATAATCTAAATAAAAAAAATCCAGAAATCACAATGTATGATTTTTTTAACTATTTATTTGTATGATACAGCTGCAAATAAGTATTTGAACACCTGAGAAAATCAATGTTAATATTTGGTACAGTAGCCTTTGTTTGCAATTACAGAGGTCAAACGTTTCCTGTAGTTTTTCACCAGGTTTGCACACACTGCAGGAGGGATTTTGGCCCACTCCTCCACACAGATCTTCTCTAGATCAGTCAGGTTTCTGGGCTGTCGCTGAGAAACACGGAGTTTGAGCTCCCTCCAAAGATTCTCTATTGGGTTTAGGTCTGGAGACTGGCTAGGCCACGCCAGAACCTTGATATGCTTCTTACAGAGCCACTCCTTGGTTATCCTGGCTGTGTGCTTCGGGTCATTGTCATGTTGGAAGACCCAGCCTCGACCCATCTTCAATGCTCTAACTGAGGGAAGGAGGTTGTTCCCCAAAATCTCGCAATACATGGCCCCGGTCATCCTCTCCTTAATACAGTGCAGTCGCCCTGTCCCATGTGCAAAAAAAACACCCCCAAAGCATGATGTTCTTGGGATGGTACTCATCATTCTTCTTCCTCCAAACACGTTTAGTGGAATTATGACCAAAAAGTTCTATTTTGGTCTCATCTGACCACATGACTTTCTCCCATGACTCCTCTGGATCATCCAAATGGTCATTGGCAAACTTAAGACGGGCCTTGACATGTGCTGGTTTAAGCAGGGGAACCTTCTGTGCCATGCATGATTTCAAACCATGACGTCTTAGTGTATTACCAACAGTAACCTTGGAAACGCTGGTCCCAGCTCTTTTCAGGTCATTGACCAGCTCCTCCCGTGTAGTTCTGGGCTGATTTCTCACCTTTCTTAGGATCATTGAGACCCCACGAGGTGAGATCTTGCATGGAGCCCCAGTCCGAGGGAGATTGACAGTCATGTTTAGCTTCTTCCATTTTCTAATGATTGCTCCAACAGTGGACCTTTTTTCACCAAGCTGCTTGGCAATTTCCCCGTAGCCCTTTCCAGCCTTGTGGAGGTGTACAATTTTGTCTCTAGTGTCTTTGGACAGCTCTTTGGTCTTGGCCATGTTAGTAGTTGGATTCTTACTGATTGTATGGGGTGGACAGGCGTCTTTATGCAGCTAACGACCTCAAACAGGTGCATCTAATTTAGGATAATAAATGGAGTGGAGGTGGACATTTTAAAGGCAGACTAACAGGTCTTTGAGGGTCAGAATTCTAGCTGATAGACAGGTGTTCAAATACTTATTTGCAGCTGTATCATACAAATAAATAGTTAAAAAATCATATATTGTGATTTCTGGATTTTTTTTTTTTAGATTATGTCTCTCACAGTGGACATGCACCTACGATGACAATTTCAGACCCCTCCATGATTTCCAAGTGGGAGAACTTGCAAAATAGCAGGGTGTTCAAATACTTATTTTCCTCACTGTATATACACAGTATACATGCAAATATTTTTTAAATAAACACATGCATGTGTGTATTTATATATATATATATAAAATAATTATAAACAGTACACACACTTATATTATGCAAACACAAACTTTTATTTTGGATGTGATTAATCCTCGACCAGCACTATAAAATATATAACCTATTTAATAATAATAACATTATATTTAAATAATTAAATTGCAGAAATATTAGAAGTATCGTCCGGCCTCATTCTAGGAAGTTTTTGATTTTTTACACAAACACAAAACTTTAAACCCACACAAAAATACCATTATTTTGACCAAATGACCGTATTTACTTCAGTTTTTGTGCATCGATAATGAAACGAGAGCAGAATGATTTTTTTGTAAATCATTCTTCGAATGAAACTTATGCAGCCTTGTCATATGACAGTGATATTTACACCCGATCATTCCTTCTGCTCACAGTAAAAGACTGAGAAGCTTCTCACACTGTCTCTGATCTCACGGTTATAATAGTGTGTGATGTTCAGGGATTGTAATGGTGTGATGTCAGTGGAACCAGTGCTTTGCATATGAAGGGATGCGTGTGCGTGTTGGTCTTTGTGTCTCGGGTCTTTTGTCTCTTTTGTGAGTCTGTATGCGAGTATCTGCGTGTCATCAGGCATGCTTGAGATTCCACAGGGGGTGTGTGTGTGTGTGTGTGTCTACAGGGTCACCAATGACCAGCAGATGGACAAACACAACTGAAGACACAGGAATCTCACACACCTGCGCTCAAACGTCAGACTGAGCGGCTTCGGGGAAGTGTTTTACAGCCTTGTGCTCTGGTGCTCTGAGACCAGAACCTGAAGAACCAGAAACAGCAACTCAAGAAACAGAAATAGACACAAGAATAAAAGCTCAAAACCGTGATTTCTAAGAGTGTATGATGACGCAAACAGGGAACAGTATGGGCGTTATGAGCAAAAGTTCCTCCAGTTACTTTAATAGAATAATACTTGCATTTCTTTAAGTTATCTGGCCTTTAATAATGTTCTCAAAACGTTAGAACAAAAACATTATTTATACATCAAGAAAGTAACATTCAAATGTAACATTCAGAGAACATTCAAAAGTAACGTTCAGAGAACATTCAAAAGTAACGTTCAGAGAACATTCAAAAGTAACGTTCAGAGAACATTCAAAAGTAACGTTCAGAGAACATTATAAAGTAACGTTCAGAGAACATTCAAAAGTAACGTTCAGAGAACATTATAAAGTAACGATCATAGAACATTCAAATGTAACGTTCAGAGAACATTCAAAAGTAACGTTCAGAGAACATTCTAATGTAACGTTCAGAGAACATTCTAAAGTAACGTTCAGAGAACATTCTAATGTAACGTTCAGAGAACATTCTAAAGTAATGTTCAGAGAACATTCTAATGTAACGTTCAGAGAACATTCTAAAGTAACGTTCAGAGAACATTCAAATGTAACGTTCAGAGAACATTCAAATGTAACGTTCAGAGAACATTCTAATGTAACGTTCAGAGAACATTCAAAAGTAACGTTCAGAGAACATTCAAAAGTAACGTTCAGAGAACATTCAAAAGTAACGTTCAGAGAACATTCAAAAGTAACGTTCAGAGAACATTCTAATGTAACGTTCAGAGAACATTCTAATGTAACGTTCAGAGAACATTCTAATGTAACGTTCAGAGAACATTCTAATGTAACGTTCAGAGAACATTCTAAAGTAACGTTCAGAGAACATTCAAATGTAACGTTCAGAGAACATTCAAATGTAACGTTCAGAGAACATTCTAAAGTAACGTTCAGAGAAGATTCAAAAGTAACGTTCAGAGAACATTCAAAAGTAACGTTCAGAGAACATTCTAAAGTAACGTTCAGAGAACATTCTAAAGTAACGTTCAGAGAACATTCTAATGTAACGTTCAGAGAACATTCAAAAGTAACGTTCAGAGAACATTCAAAAGTAACGTTCAGAGAACATTCTAATGTAACGTTCAGAGAACATTCTAATGTAACGTTCAGAGAACATTCTAATGTAACGTTCAGAACGTTCAGAGAACATTCTAATGTAACGTTCAGAGAACATTCTAATGTAACGTTCAGAGAACATTCTAAAGTAACGTTCAGAGAACATTCTAATGTAACGTTCAGAGAACATTCTAATGTAACGTTCAGAGAACATTCTAATGTAACGTTCAGAGAACATTCTAAAGTAACGTTCAGAGAACATTCTAAAGTAACGTTCAGAGAACATTCTAATGTAACGTTCAGAGAACATTCTAAAGTAACGTTCAGAGAACATTCTAATGTAACGTTCAGAGAACATTCTAAAGTAACGTTCAGAGAACATTCTAATGTAACGTTCAGAGAACATTCTAAAGTAACGTTCAGAACGTTCAGAGAACATTCTAAAGTAACGTTCAGAGAACATTCTAATGTAACGATCAGAGAACATTCTAATGTAATGTTCAGAGAACATTCTAAAGTAACGTTCAGAGAACATTCTAATGTAACGTTCAGAGAACATTCTAATGTAACGTTCAGAGAACATTCTAAAGTAACGTTCAGAGAACATTCTAAAGTAACGTTCAGAGAAGATTCAAAAGTAACGTTCAGAGAACATTCAAAAGTAATGTTCAGAGAACATTCTAAAGTAACGTTCAGAGAACATTCTAAAGTAACGTTCAGAGAACATTCTAATGTAACGTTCAGAGAACATTCAAAAGTAACGTTCAGAGAACATTCTAATGTAACGTTCAGAGAACATTCTAATGTAACGTTCAGAGAACATTCAGAAATAAGGTTTTCATAACGTAATGGGAAGGTTCTAGAAGAGTTCTGTCAGCTGATTCCACAGTCATAATAAATGATAAAACTGAATGTGTGTGCAGCTCCGGTCTCCCCTAAACAAAGACGGCATGATTTCTGATAAACCATTAGTGTGTTTTCAGGGAAGCTCTATAAATAGCCTGAGCCGTCGGGCGTGTTATCGTTAGCATCAGGCGTGTCGGAGTCTGTTATCAGTGCTAAGACCTGTCTCGACTCGCCCAGACTCAAACTCTCTCTCTCTTTCCTGAGAATGATGTGCTTCCTGATGCTGACCCCGCAGGGAGAGTGACGCCGCCGCAGCAGACAATGCGTTTCTAGGTTTACTGTGTCGCTCGATCTCGGAGGAAACGCATGAGCTGTTCCAGGAAAACCCCGGACTGATATTGTCTGAGGAGAAACTGATTTCTCACTCTTCCTGCTTCCCTGTTTCACTTCAAATGATTAAACTCAAGCAGTCTGGAAATGGAAAATGAAATGAAGCGAAGCACAAGCTGTGTTCATCGTCTAAAACACACCAAACAAGTACAGCGACGGCCCAGAATGCAACTTTCTCTGTATTTATATTGTTTACACCATCATACTCTTAATATCCCATACACTAGAACAGCTTTAAAAATTACTGCACAAAAATATCATTTTCTTAGTCAGCATTTTGGTTTATTTTTCAGTTAAAAAAAATAAAGATATTAATATTTACTCTCAGAGAATAAATATTAGAATAATTATTAAGAGTAAAACGTATTATAAATATTAATCTTATTTTAATTATTAGCCTAAATCAAATGTTAAAATCATTAAAAATTAAATATTTAAAATTTTGTGCTTGACAACAGAATGTTTATATAAACTTCAGTATTTTTTGTTTTCCATTAAAAACATGTAAAATAGGATTCATTTATTTGAGGAATAAGACGTGTTCTCATCGTTATTATCATAGTAAAAATAGTTTTCCATCTAAAAACTACATGTTTTAACATAATTAAAATTAACTGTACAAGTAATTCTAACTTAAATAAATGTCGTATAACTTGCTAAAAATAAGCTAGAATTGCTTAAAAATGTCATTTTTTACAGCATTTAAATCTAATAACTTTTGGTTTTGTGCCTCTAATGTGAGAAACACAAACTTTGCCGCAGATATTCTCCCAGAAAACTGAATTATTTCACCAAGGCTTTATTCTCATATAAATGTTCTTGTTTTAAGGATGTTTTAATAACTGTGTGATCAATCGGTTATGACGACATGTTTTTACTTTGCTTTAACTCATCAAAATAAGCCATTTTCAACTTTTTTTATACAAGTTATATAAGATTCAACTCATTTTTTAAAGTTTAATGTGATTTAAGTTGAAATGACTCAAATATCCAAGTTGGTTGCGCTAAATTTAAGTAGATCAACATTTTTGTTTTACAGTGTGCAAAACAAGAGAAACACACACACACACACACACACACACACACTGTGATGGTTTTCTCCAGACGCATCATCATGAAGTATTTCAGCAAGCAGACGTGACATCACTTCCTGCGGGATCCGGTCCTGATAAACTAACGGATCTAAAGGAAACTAAAGGAATCTCCTATAGAACCACTGATGACCTGTGGGTCATGATCAGGGGTCAGAGGTCACGGAGAGTCAGGTTTGACCCCAGATCGAGAGGAATGTGTGTGTGTGTGTGTGTGTGTGTGTGTGTGAGGAGCCGCGGGCGGAGACGCAGAAAACCTGTTTGCTGAAGCTTTACAAACTCTTCACAAACACAAACACAAGATCAATCATATCTTTCAATCGTTTATTCGTTAGAACTCTGGCGATTTATTCTTGTTCAATGCGTTTTATTATTATTAACATAATTCATGTTCAAATAGTGCGGTCGTACAAAAAAACAACAATAAAATATTAGGTTTATACCAGTAATTTAATATTAATGATATTATAATATTATTCATAAATTCAGCAAATCATGAATAGTAAATTACTTTAATTATTGATTGAATTTATTTATGTGTTTATTTATGAGTCATTTATAATAATATAATTAGTATTGAAACAGTGTGATAGATCTAATAATCGGATCAGTCGTGCATTTAACCAATGAAATATTAGACTTTCAAATATTAGACTTCCAATAATTTAATATTAATGATATTATAATATTATTTGTAAATAATAAATTACCACAGTTAGAAAGATTAATTTACTCTTGTATATTGTAATATTGTTAATAAATAATAAATTACCACATTTAGAGTTGTATTTACTCTACTATATTATAATATTATTCATAAATCAGTTAGAAAGATTTATTTACTCGTATATATATATATATATATATATATATATATATATATATATATATATATATATAATAAAAATACCAGTTAGAAATATATATTTACTCTTGTATATTATAATATTGTTAATCAATAATACATTTCCACAGTTAGAAAAATGTATTTACTCATATATATAATATTATTCATAAAATCAGTTAGAAAGATTAATTTACTCTTATATATATATCATAATATTATTCATAAATAATAAAATACCACAGTTACAAAAAAAAAAGATTTATTTAGGCTACTCTTGTATATTCTAACACTGTTAATAAATAATAAAAAACGCATTGATGAATACTAAAATCACCAGCTATTACTCTTTATTAATTGATATATTGATACATGTGTAGTGTAATCTCGCGGTGTTCCTCACCGTTCTCCCGGAGCGGTCCACGGCTCTCTTCACGCGCCCGTACGTGCCGGTCCCGAGGCTCTGCAGGAACTCGTACCGGTGTTTGATGTTGTGTTTGTGATGGTGTCTCTTCACCGCCTGACGCTTCGCGGGAGAATCTCCCGAATCCCCCGGAGCCCGCGCGGACCCGCCACCGTCCATATTAAATATGATATTATCATGAGCCGCGACACAAGCGCTGATATTACCGAGCGAGCGAGTGACGCGCGCGCTGATCATCCGGGCTCACTAGCTCACGTGTGGGCGTGGCTCTCCTCAGTGGGCGTGTCTCTAACGGGAAGTACCGCCCTCGCGCTAAACCCATTGTTTGCTTTTTTTAAAAAGAATTTCTTGAACAAAGATCACAGGGGATGCATGTATCACACACACAAAGATAGGATAAGAAACTCAAGGTGAAGCAAGGCAGTAAATATAAAGTAATAATAGTCTACTAAAAATTTTATCATAAAACATTTAAAGCAATAAGTCAGTTCAATTTCACCTTCATTTATACAACGCTTTTAACAATATTGTTTCAAAGCAGCTTTACAGTGATACAAGGAAATTAAAGTAACATATTGTTTCAATAGAAATTAAACATACAATACATGAATAAAAAGAAATAGAAATAAATAACATGGAACTTTTCTTTAGGAAATCTGAACGTTACTTAATTAATTATAATATACAACAGAGCAGTTTTAGCGGCTTTGTTAAACAAAGAGATTCATAGAATAACTTTAAATCAACACAAAAAAGCCTAAAATTGGGCTTAGAATCAGTGACTTACATTTAAGGAGATGAAACTAGCCTATTGTATGCTAATGATCTGCTTTCCACTGTGTAATAGTCAGTAATGATTATCCACTCAAACACATGTGATACCCCCCCTGTGTGTGTGTTTGTGTGCTTCATATAATGTCCACAAGAGGGCGCCAATATTGCGATAAAACATTCCCATTTCATCACTAATAAAACTGAAAGTACACTACACTAGGGATTTTCCATTTTAGGGAAATCCGCAAAAAAAAAACCCTTGTGTTTATTATGTAAAAAAACTTTTAATTCGTTTTATTAAGTCAAGTCAAGTCAAGTCATCTTCATTTATATAGCGCTTTTAACAAAGTAGATTGTTTCAAAGCAGCTTTACAGAGATAAACGTATAATTTAAGGTAACAGAGATTGTTTTGGCTTTATAGCGGTTCTTCAGTAAAGTTATTTTCCAGCTAAAGTTAGTTTTGATTGATTCGCTTCCGTCGCAACGATCATTTGTTATTAAACTAGATTAAAAAGTTCGTCGAGACAAACTTTAAGTTGGCTTGAGAAAGTTTGGACTGGAAAGTTTAAAGTTTAAAGTAGTTTGAAGCTTAAAGTAGTTTGAAGTTTAATTTAGTTTAACGTTTAATTTAGTTTAAAGTTTAAAGAAGTTTGAAGTTTAATTTAGTTTAAAGTTTAAAGTAGTTTGAAGTTTAATTTAGTTTAAAGTTTAAAGTAGTTTGAAGTTTAATTTAGTTTACAGTTTAAAGTAGTTTGAAGTTTTTAGTTTAAAGTTTAAATTAGTTTGAAGTTTAAAGTAGTTTAAAGTTGCTGGGGTGTTCTGGGTGGTTGCTATGGTGTTGCTAGGCAGTTGCTAGGGTGTTCTGGGTGGTTGCTAGGCGGTTGCTAGGATGTTCTGGGTGGTTGCTATGGTGTTGCTAGGGTATTCTTGGTGGTTGCTAGGCGGTTGCTAGGGTGTTCTGGGTGGTTGCTAGGGTATTTTAGGTGGTTACTAGGGTGTTGCTAAGCGGTTGCTAGGGTATTTTGGGTGGTTGCTAGGCGGTTACTAGGGTGTTCTGGGTGGTTGCTAGGGTTTTCTGGGTGGTTGCTAGGCAGTTGCTAGGGTGTTTTGGGTGGTTGCTAGGCAGTTGCTAGGATGTTCTGGGTGGTTGCTATGGTGTTGCTAGGTGGTTGCTAGGGTATTCTTGGTGGTTGCTAGGCGGTTGCTAGGGTGTTCTGGGTGGTTGCTATGGTGTTGCTAGGCGGTTGCTAAGGTTTTCTGGGTGGTTGCTAGGCGGTTGCTAGGGTGTTCTGGGTGGTTGCTAGGCAGTTGCTAGGGTGTTCTGGGTGGTTGCTATGGTGTTGCTAGGCAGTTGCTAGGGTATTCTGGGTGGTTGCTAGGCGGTTGCTTGGGTGTTCTGGGTGGTTGCTAGGTGGTTGCTAGGGTGTTCTTGGTGGTTGCTATGGTGTTGCTAGGTGGTTACTAGGCGGTTGCTAGGCGGTTGCTAGGGTGTTCTGGGTGGTTGCTAGGCGGTTGCTAGGGTGTTCTGGGTGGTTGCTATGGTGTTACTAGGTGGTTGGTAGTTGTCACAGATGGTTACTATGGAGTTTTTATAGAGTTCTTAGCATGATCTTGGCATGATTTAACACTTAACTAATCGCTATTAGCATGTAGCTATTCACTGCTAGCATGTGTAGCATGTTGGAAGTGCTGTTTGCTAGCATGAGTCAAAAGAGCCAAACCTCATCTCTATACGATGTTCTGATGCAGAGATATAGGTCTTGTAAAACGGTTGCTAGGGTACTCAAGTTTGGTTGCTATGGAGTTGCTTGGGAGCTGGGAGCTTTAAACTTAATAAGTTTAAAGTGGTTTGAAGTTTAAAGTAGTTTACGTGTTTTTGAGTTTTGACTTTATAAGTTTAAATGAGTTTAGAGTTTAAGTTTAAATGAGTTTTGAGTGTGTGTGTGTGTGTTCACACACACACACACACACACACACACACACACACACTCAGAGTTTATGAGTTTAGAGTTTATAAGTGTATAAATGAATGAGTTTATAAGTGTACAAGTTTTTGGGTTTAGTTTATAAGTTTAAATGAGTTTAGAGTTTATAAATTTAAATGAGTTTACAGTTTATAAATTTAAACGAGTTAAAGCTTAAGTTTGAAGTTTAAAGTAGTTTAAAGTTTATATTAGTTTGAAGTTTAATTTAGTTTAAAGTTGTTTAAAGTTTAAAATAGTTTGAAGTAGATAGATAGATGAGTTTATTAGTTTAAATGAGTCTCAGTGGCTCATATAGTATATAGAACGGCAGTTTGGTTTAGTCTTCAAGGTGTTTAGATTTAAATTTTCTTCGGTTGGTCAGTTTGAATCTGGATTTGAATTTTTTAGAACTCCCCAATGTAAGTCAATGGGAGTTTTTCCGAGTTTTGATCGTCATTTTTAGGAAAACCGTAAGTCCGATCAGTCTGAAAAGATATAGCACACTTGGTCAGATCAGTTTGAGTGTCTGAGCCGAGTTTGGAGTATGAAGAGTTAAAGCTCTAGGAGGAGTTTAATATAGAAATTTTAGTCTCAGAATAATAATAATAATAATAATAATAAGTTTAAATAGGATTTCAGTAAGTTGGCTCTCTCAAGCCAACTTAATTAGGGGCCGCTAAGACGACACCATTCTCTCTACACAGACTTTAAACGCGAACCTGTGAGAAACGCTGATGGCGTTCACATGCGCATTAAGAACGGGTTCTATAGTTATGTGCGTTTGAATATATGTGCGCAGGTTTGGAATTCCCTACAAACCAAGCCTAAACAAAGTACTGGTGTTTCCTTATAATTTTTGATACAGAATTTTAATTTTTTTATTAAGCTAGTAGAGTTGATCAAATAATGTTCTTATTCCACTTAACTACTACTCTTTTTATGATCTTTGCAATCATTACAAAACAATGTCAAATTTACTTTTATATGTATTATATATAGGGCTTTACTTGTGCAAACACATTATACATGTATTAAATACTCGCATAAATTGAGAAACACTGATTTAATTTGTGTCTTGGCTTTCACCACTAGAGGTCGCCAGGTTACAAGCTTATATCAGTGTGGATGTAGTGCACTACTGTAGTGCACATCACTGTTAGTGAACTCAGATCCGCATACTACTCTTACTGTTTCTGCCATAGAAAGATTAGGTAAAGGTAGCAGTAGTATACTAGCATGCAGTTCAGAATTTAGCATGTGTCCCAATTTGCATACTTGAAGTATGCTCTAAGGAGAGTGTGTACTTCGCCATTTATGATAATTTTGTCCACTTTACAAAGGAGATTGTGACGATTTGACAACTTTTTGAGTCATACACAGTTGAAACTATTATTGCAATAAAGATTAGCTGGATGCTAAATCTGTCATGCAACGACAAAAAATACAGTTAAAAGGGGTTTTATCAACATTTTAAGTATAAAAATCATGCTTTGGTAAATCTTAATTATGACTTGAAAAGTTGAAATAGACAAAAAGTCAAAATTATGACATTAAAAAGTCGGGATTACATTTGAGCGGACTACATTTCCCAGCATGCACCAGTCGCGCCCGCCCCCCGGTCGTCCTCCTCTCCTAATGGAAGGGCAGCAGAAGAAGCGGCTGGCTGCGGAAAACTCCCGTTTTGGGGCTGAAAAGTGAAACATTCCCGAACCGAACCAACACAAACACCGGGATTATCGATGATCTGCGGGAGAAAAGCTTCCGAACACCCGCGAACCAGAACCAGCGACCCGGTTCGGCCTCCGGTCCGCCCGAGTGTGTGTTACTGACACACACACACACACACACACACACACTAGTGTTAGTGTTGTTGTTGTTGTTGTTGTTGTTGTTGCGTTGTGTTGTGTTGGCTCGGTCCATCCCGCAGTGATTCGGGCCTGTTTGGATGGATATGTGACACACGCACGCGCGCGTCACTCCGGGTTCTGGTTCTGGTTCTGGTCCAGGATCATGATGGAGAACCCGCAGAAAACAGGTCCACTTCTCAGAGATCTGACCCGAACCTTCAGTCACTACAACAAACACAACCTCCTCCTGAAGAAGAACCTGAAGGAGACCATCATCTTCTTCAGGGAGATCCGACAGAACCACAGCAACACCTGCAGCACCAGCACTTCTGGACCCGAACTGGACTCAGGTCAGGCCGGTTCCGTTCACTGGTCACATGACTCATCATGTCTCATTTTTGACACTATAATTCATGATAGAAAACAACTAAATAATAGTAATAAGAATGAATTATTAGACCGTAATAATAAAATCATAATATGCATTATAAATAATAATTTTTAAGAAGTTATATTTATGCTAAAAACAAGTTGGATGATATCTATTTTTGGCTGTCTAATTGTTTTCTCACTTCTTTAGTGCTTTGTTTAAATGCTTCTATTTTTTCTTAGTATTTTCTATTATATAAATCCTTTTAATTGAAATTTTTTTATTATTTTTTTTATTTTTTTTTAGTTTTAGTCATTTTAGCACTTAAACTCAAACTTATTATATTTCAGTTTTAGCTGCCAAGACAATATTATTTTTTTAACTTTTTAAGTATTTTATATTAAGGTTTTTAAGTTTTTATTTAAATTACCTAGAACGATCTGCAATAGTAGTTTTAGTTAATAATAAGAACACTGTGGAAAATGTGTGATATTTATAAAGGTCATTTAAAAGATCATTAGGTTAGGTCACCTGTAAATGCTGTTGTTTGCTTTTTATTCTTTAAACACATGACAAATAAAGTCATTGATCAGTGGACCTGTTATCAAATGAGTGAATAACCAGTGAATATTGATTAGAAATGTGTGTGTGTGTGTGTGTGTGTGTGTGTGTGTGTGTGTGTGTGTCTCCTGCAGGAGGTTTAGTGTTAACAGCAGAAAATATATTGAACTGGAATTAGAGCTGAAATAAGCAGCTTAACTGTTGCATTCAACTGAACAAAAGAACTAAACACTCGACAATACTTTATACACACACACACACACACACTCGCATTGATTCTGCTGTCAAATGTACGTCACAGAAACATCTCTAACTCGTGTATCACCACCAAATCTAAAGGTGAAAATCAGAAATTATATTTGACATCAAAATCAAGCCTGAGTGAGTGTGTGAGTGATTAAGTCAGTTGTGAGTGAGTGAGTGAGTGAGTGAGTGTGTGAGTGATTAAGTCAGTTGTGAGTGAGTGAGTGAGTGAGTGAGTGTGTGAGTGATTAAGTCAGTTGTGAGTGAGTGAGTATGTGAGTGTGAGAGTGAGTGAGTGAGTGAGTGATTATGTGAGTGAGTGAGTGAGTGAATGAGTATGAGAGTGAGTGAGAGTGAGTGAGTGAGTGATTAAGTCAGTTGTGAGTGAGTATGAGAGTATGAGAGTGAGTGAGTGAGTGAGTGATTATGTGAGTGAGTGAATGAGTGTGAGAGTGTGAGAGTGAGTGAGTGAGTGAGTGAGTGAGTATGAGAGTGTGAGAGTGAGTGAGTGAGTGAGTGATTATGTGAGTGAGTGAATGAGTGTGAGAGTGTGAGAGTGAGTGAGTGAGTGAGTGAGTGAGTGAGTGAGTGAGTATGAGAGTGTGAGAGTGAGTGAGTGAGTGAGTGATTATGTGAGTGAGTGAGTGAGTGAATGAGTATGAGAGTGAGTGAGAGTGAGTGAGTGAGTGATTAAGTCAGTTGTGAGTGAGTATGAGAGTGTGAGAGTGAGTGAGTGAGTGAGTGAGTGAGTATGAGAGTGTGAGAGTGAGTGAGTGAGTGAGTGAGTGATTATGTGAGTGAGTGAATGAGTATGAGAGTGAGTGAGAGAGTGAGAGTGAGTGAGTGAAGGATTAAGTCAGTTGTGAGTGAGTGAGTATGAGAGTGTGAGAGTGAGTGAGTGAGAGAGAGAGTGAATGAGTATGAGAGTGAGTGAGTGAGAGAGTGAGAGTGAGTGAGTGAGTGAGTGATTAAGCCAGGTGTGAGAGTGTGTGTGTGTGTGTGTGTGTGTGAGTGATTAAGTCAGTTGTGAGTGAGTGAGTGAGTGTGTGTGTGTGTGAGTGAGTGAGTGTGTGAGTGAGTGAGTGTGTGAGTGAGTGTGTGTGTGTGTGTGTGTGAGTGTGTGTGAGTGTGTGTGTGAGTGTGTGTGTGAGTGTGTGTGTGTGTGTGTGTGTGTGTGTGTGTGTGTGAGAGTGTGTGAGTGTGTGTGTGAGTGTGTGTGTGAGTGAGTGTGTGTGTGAGTGAGTGAGTGTGTGAGTGAGTGTGAGTGAGTGAGTGTGTGAGTGAGTGTGTGTGTGTGTGTGTGTGTGAGTGTGTGTGTGAGTGTGTGTGTGAGTGTGTGTGTGTGTGAGTGTGTGTGTGAGTGTGTGTGTGTGTGTGTGTGTGTGTGTGTGTGTGTGTGTGTGTGTGTGTGTGTGTGTGTGTGTGTGTGTGAGTGTGTGAGTGTGTGTGTGTGTGTGTGTAACCTGTATGTGTGTAACTTGTGTGTGTGCCGCAGGAGCTTCTAACAAAGGAGTTTATCTTGTTCTGATGCAAGTTTCCTCTGATTTCTCAATGAAACACTGAGTCTGGTTTAATCTGCTGCAGAAAAACACATCGGTTTCAGTGACGTCTCGTCTCAGACTCACTGAAATCTCACAGAGGTTTAGTTTACTCTCACAACCTTTGACCCCGACCCTCGTGACCCCTGGTCTTTTCTCTCGACCGCACACACACTCCTGCGTGTTTTCATGGATGTATTTGCGTAGATCAGCCTGTGATTTATGATTGTGAAGTCCATGCCTCAGGCCTGTCTGATCTCGTGTGTTTCTCAGCTTCAGTTCAGGCTTGCTTTCAGCGCCGACCAGAAGAACCAATCACAGCGCAGTATCTCTGGCCACGCCCCCATGAACTCATGTAAACACACGTCCCACAGAACCTGCTTCTACCATGACTGCCGTGTTGGCTAGTTCAGGCTGCTGGATTTTCCTTGCGCATGTTATATTTCACTCCCTTGTTTTACTAAATCCTGCGCACGCTATAATAATTAGTTCCTGCGTTTTATTAAATTGTATGCAAAATATAATTTGTTCCCTCGTTTTACTAAATCGTGCTCACAATATAATAATTTGTTCCCTTGTTTTATTTAAATCTATCTGAGGGAACAAATTATTATAATGTGGCTAAAATTTACTAAATCGAGGGAACAAATTATATCATGTGCACGATTTATTAAAATGAGGGAAGGAATTATTATATGGTGCGCACAATTTACTAAAATGTCATTTTAAAATATATTTATAATTTTATTTTAAATTTACTTTTATTTTGTGCTATAACCATTTCATTTAATTTGAGCTACTAAACATATCAATTACATTTTTGTATTTAAGTTTATTAATGAATACATTTTTTTTGCGCAATTTAATTCCTTCCCATTTAATTCCTTTGAATGCTTCTATACATACGTTGGCGCTTGCAACGCCACGGTCATGGGTTCGATTCCCAGGGAGAGCAAGACCTGATAATAATGTAAATGTGTAGCTTGAAATACAGTGCAAGTCACTTTGGATAAAAGCGTCTGCTAAATGTTAATATATATATATATATATATTAGGGCTGTCAAAGTTAGCGCGTTAATAACGCGTTAACGCAAAATCATATTAACGGCACTATTTTTTTTAACGCTCGATTAACGCAGCGCGTATTTTCTGTTTGACCCGTGGCCCAAAACCTAGTTGGAGAAATGGAGATACACAGTGTTGCCAACTTAGCGACATTGCAGACCCATTTAGCGATTTTTTCCCTTCAACAAAGCGCCCAAACCTTATTTAGTTTCTGAGAATCTACCGGTACCGCCGGTACTGCTCTCCCAGCACGCGCCTCTCTCTCTCTCTCTCTCTCTCTCTCTCTCTCTCTCTCTCTCGCTCTCTCTCTCTCTCTCTCTCTCTCTCTCTCTCTCTCTCTCTCTCTCTCTCTGCGTCTCGCGCTGATTTTACATGCAAGTATAGCCGAAATCGCAAAACAGATATTGTGTTTATCTTATGTGTATTTGATTTCATCAGACGACGGCTCGATTATCAGGATTATTGTGCAGATTAACATCTTGGAAGGGAGAGCTGGTTATGTCTTAATGGGTCGCGTTTCAGTCACCATTTCATATTCATTCCGTTGTTTGACAACAGAAACAGTAAAATATACCAATGAAAACAGTTTTATTGAGAATTTAGCTTCATCAAAATGGGCACAGAGAGAGACAAACTATAATGTAGCCTAATAATAAATAATAAATGTACATTTAGCATTTTCAGAAGAGCTGCCCTGTCATGCAAAAATCTAAACATGTTTGTGTAAATTGCTCAGTGCAAAGAAAGAGAAGTAATGGGAACCTGCTATTTCTTTGTTCTTTCTACATGTGTCTAATAGACATGAACAAGTTCTTTGAAAAACATCTATGACCTTTGAAGCATGTCTTGTCTTCATGCTCTATGTTGACTATGGTTTCAATAATAAACATACATTTGCATAAAGCATCCATATTTATCCATGCCCACGTTGATTAGAGTATTACAAACTTGAAAAGTATTAATTTAAGGTACATTTAGAACAAATAAAAAAATGTGCGATTAATCACGAGTTAACTCATGACAATCATGCGATTAATCGATTAAAATTTTTAATCGATTGACAGCCCTAATATATATATATATAATTTATTTTTATTTTTTGTTAACCGTTTTTCGCAAATGAGCAACTTTAAATGCTACAAAACATACATCAATTTATGCAGGCTATTAATTTGATTTGTTAGAATTGCTCAAATGAAATATGTTTGATCAGACGTTGCTCGTCTCAGACAGTGAGAGGCGTGGGTGTGTGAGCGCAGCATTAATCATCGGTTCATGATGCCATGGTGTTTGCTAGCATGTTAGCGTGTTAGCGTGCAGCACTCAATTAGATTACGGTGTGCAGTGCTGTTGTATAAGGCAGTGACTCAGCAGCTCTGGGATTATGAGCACTTCCTAATAATATCCAGAGTGACTCAGTGTGTGTGTGTGGGTGTTAGTGTGTGTGTGTGTGTGTTTGGGCGGTCCGGCTCAGAGACGGTCATGAGATGCAGGCCTCAGGACACACCGGCCCAAAGCTTGTTTTTCTGAAACATCTCAGACGTTATGATGTTTTCACAGCAACTCTGAGTTAAACTTCAATAGCAAACACAGGATTCTTCCCTGAGAATCAATTCAGAGCTCTGATTCAGAGATTCATCTGCGTTATATCTCTGCGTGGCATTTTTATGAATTAAAATAGTTTTTTTTCCCTCTAGTTTTTGCGACCAATCTGGGGGGAATTCTGTTTTGTTGCCGATAAATACTGTATTATTTCCTCCAGCTGAGACGCTTCATGTCTTCACTGTTCAACATGATGGTTTTGAGTTGCTTGAAAAATAAAAGGAAAGTACAGTGAAGAGAAACATGTGCAGCGCATGTCTGTCATATCGGCTACAGAAAATCATAAAGAGAACACTATAATTGTGTGTTTGGGTCGTGGCTTTAATGGTGAGGCTTTTGTTTTTGTTATCAGGCTCTCAAATATTATTTAAAAATTTGGATTTAGATTTATCGGCCAATATATCGGTTATCGGCTTTCAAGTTTAAAGAATTATCGGTTATCGGTACCGGCCAAAATGTTCATATCAGTGCATCCCTAATTAAAATAAATGAAAATAATTTTTTCTTAGTAAAAATATTTGTTGGGAAATATTCATATGTGTGTGTGTGTGTGTGCGTGTTTTAGATGTTAATTACAATTATTAAATATGAGTCTTCCTTTCTTTCAATTAGTGAAAAACTTTATGAAAGCATAACTTGATTATTTAAAACTACATTTCTACTATATCTCACTTCTTGCTTCAATGATTTTCAATCTTTTACAATGACTATTTGGTTAAAAATGTGCCCTTTTAAGCCCTTAATATCCCATTTAAATGTAGCTTTCCGATTCTGAAACCCGCTGATTGCGATATTTTGAGTGTGTGTGAAGCGTGTGTTTCTCTCTGTGCCGCAGGTCAGCTCAGGTGCATCTCGTTCCCGCGGCACGACGAGGATTATCTGCAGAATGTCGTCAGCTGCGCCCCGTATATACTCATCCTGGGTCAGGACTGTTCGGCCCGGTACCAGCTCCTGAACTGCATGCTGGGAGAGAGGCTCCTCCCCCTGGGCTCGGATGTGGGCGGGGCCTGTGGAGTGGAGGGCGGGGCCTGCAGGAGGAGGAAGTTGTGTTTCACGCACGGCCGCCAGACGCGGTTGAGTTTAGCGTTACCGGGACAGTATGAGCTAGTGCATCAGCTAGCGGCTCACTGTGGCCGCTGGGATACGGTTCCCCGCGAGGACCTGGAGATCCAGGAGTGCGAAGATCCCGCGCAGCGATTGGCCGAGCTGGAGATCACGCTTCATCACGCACTTCTGCAGGTCAGGGGTCATTGCAGTCCTCACGTTTCTCTCAATTACCGTTGAGTATCGTTTGAATTTTAACGATTCCGATGCCGATGCCGATTCTGCTTATCGAGTCCTAATTTCGATTCTGATAAAGGTAAAAAAACAAACAACTTCACTCACATTTAGTGTTATTGTAAAACACTGTGTCTGAATATCATGAACAGAAATCATCAGGATAAAGAACACTCACACAAGGAGCGTTTGCCTGAGGTTTAAAAACACCATAGAAGAACAACTAGCAGAACTAATATACACTTCAGGCATTATTAAAGACAATAAACACTCAGTGATTAAAAAAAAACAAATAAAAAATGAACAAATCGCAACAAATAGACACAACTGAACAAAGATACGATTGAAATAAACAGAGTTTTAAGATTTTCAGGTTCAGAAACTGTAATCAAATGTAAAATAACACTGTACTTTATAATAAAATATACATTACAAATATAATTACAAAAGTTATTCAGTGAAGAACGAGTGAATTTCTCTTTGTCTTCTGTTGTTTGATTAGTGTTATTATAGAGACGGCAGGAATATTAGAGTTATTATAGAGACGGCAGGAATATTAGAGTTATTATAGAGACGGCAGGAATATTAGAGTTATTATAGAGACGGCAGGAATATTAGAGTTATTATAGAGACGGCAGGAATATTAGAGTTATTATAGAGACGGCAGGAATATTAGAGTTATTATAGAGACGGCAGGAATATTAGAGTTATTATAGAGACGGCAGGAATATTAGAGTTATTATAGAGACGGCAGGAATATTAGAGTTATTATAGAGACGGCAGCTGCTGTCACTTTAAGAGCCGCCCAATAGAAAACAGAGTCGTCTCGCGCTTGAATTGTTAAAAGTTTAGGAATGCTCACAAAGGAATCAATGACAAGTATCTGATTCCCAACCTTCACTCTCAGTCACATCAAATATGATTTTATTTGTTGAGATAAATTACAGGAATATTGTAAACATCAATCAGCTTCTCATTCTCTGGTGTTTATGTAAGCCCGTTCTGTGGATCTGGTGCACTTCACATGACCACCGATGGAAAAAAGCCCAACAGTTGTTGCTATGGTGATGTGTGTCTCCATGGTGACGGGAAAACTGGATTCCTTTCTTTCACAAGCTCGTTTGTTTTCATGAGTTCTCAGTTTTTGGACAGGTTCAGATCTTTCTCAGATCAGAATTAGTCTTAAATCAGAGCAGTTGCAAATCAGACTTCCAATAAGTCTAAAAACTTTAATAGTGCATCTGTCCATCATAAAAGTGCATCTGCCCATCATAATAGTGCATCTGTCCATCATAAAAGTGCATCTGTCCATCATAAAAGTGCATCTGTCCATCATAAAAGTGCATCTGTCCATCATAAAAGTGCATCCATCCATCATAAAAGTGCATCCATCCATCATAAAAGTGCATCTGTCCATCATAAAAGTGCATCTGTCCATCATAAAAGTGCATCTGTCCATCATAAAAGTGCATCTGTCCATCATAAAAGTGCATCTGTCCATCATAAAAGTGCATCTGTCCATCATAAAAGTGCATCTGTCCATCATAAAAGTGCATCTGTCCATCATAAAAGTGCATCCATCCATCATAAAAGTGCATCCATCCATCATAAAAGTGCATCTGTCCATCATAAAAGTGCATCTGTCCATCATAAAAGTGCATCTGTCCATCATAAAAGTGCATCTGTCCATCATAAAAGTGCTCCGGGGGGTTAATAAAGGCCTTTTGAAGTGAAGCGATGCGTTCATGTAAGAAAAATATCCATATTTAAAACTTTATCAACTAAAATATCTAGCTTCCGGCAGACGGCTGTACGCATCGATTTACGCCAAAAAGCAGAAACACTTGACCTGACGTAATGACGAACACGGCTGCCCAGTTCTGTTTGTCTGAACCGCGAGAGGCGTTATTCGCCGTCATCACGTTGTGCGTCAAGAGTTTCTGTTTATGGTGTAAATCGATGCTTTTGAAAGCATTATCATCTCTGTGTAAACTTCAAAAACACGAATCTGTGAGAACGCTGACGGCGTGCACATGTGTATTACGTGTTTAGTCTATAGGTATGAGTGAGTGAGAGTGTGTGTGTGTGAGAGTGTGTGAGAGTGTGTGTCAGAGTGTGAGAGTGTGTGTGAGAGTGTGAGAGTGTGTGAGAGTGTGTGAGAGTGTGTGAGAGTGTGTGAGAGTGTGTGTCAGAGTGTGTGTCAGAGTGTGTCAGAGTGCGTGTGTGAGAGTGTGTGAGAGTGTGTGAGAGTGTGTGAGAGTGTGTCAGAGTGTGTCAGAGTGTGTCAGAGTGTGTCAGAGTGTGTCAGAGTGTGTGTGTGTGAGAGTGTGTGAGAGTGTGTGTCAGAGTGTGAGAGTGTGTGTGAGAGTGTGAGAGAGTGTGAGAGTGTGTGTGAGAGTGTGTGAGTGAGTGTGTGAGAGTGTGTGTGAGAGTGTGTGAGAGTGTGTGAGAGTGTGTGAGAGTGTGTCAGAGTGTGTCAGAGTGTGTGTCAGAGTGTGTGTCAGAGTGTGAGAGTGTGTGTGAGAGTGTGAGAGAGTGTGAGAGTGTGTGTGAGAGTGTGTGAGTGAGTGTGTGAGAGTGTGTGTGAGAGTGTGTGAGAGTGTGTCAGAGTGTGTCAGAGTGTGTGAGAGTGTGTCAGAGTGTGTGAGAGTGTGTGTCAGAGTGTGTGTCAGAGTGTGTCAGAGAGAGTGTGTGAGAGTGTGTGAGAGTGTGTGAGAGTGTGTGAGAGTGTGTGAGAGTGTGTGAGAGTGTGTGAGAGTGTGTCAGAGTGTGTGAGAGTGTGTGAGAGTGTGTCAGAGTGTGTGTGTGTGAGAGTGTTTGAGAGTGTGTGAGAGTGTGTGTCAGAGTGTGAGAGTGTGTGTGAGAGTGTGTGTGAGAGTGTGAGAGAGTGTGAGAGTGTGTGTGAGAGTGTGTGAGTGAGTGTGTGAGAGTGTGTGAGAGTGTGTGTGAGAGTGTGTGAGAGTGTGTGAGAGTGTGTCAGAGTGTGTGAGAGTGTGTGTCAGAGTGTGTCAGAGTGCGTGTGTGAGAGTGTGTGAGAGTGTGTGAGAGTGTGTGAGAGTGTGTGAGAGTGTGTCAGAGTGTGTGTGTGTGAGAGTGTTTGAGAGTGTTTGAGAGTGTTTGAGAGTGTGTGAGAGTGTGTGAGAGTGTGTGTCAGAGTGTGAGAGTGTGTGTGAGAGTGTGAGAGAGTGTGAGAGTGTGTGTGAGAGTGTGTGAGTGAGTGTGTGAGAGTGTGTGAGAGTGTGTGAGAGTGTGTGAGAGTGTGTGAGAGTGCGTGTCAGAGTGTGTCAGAGTGCGTGTGTGTGTGTGTGTGTGTGTGAGAGTGTGTGAGAGTGTGTGAGAGTGTGTGAGAGTGTGAGAGTGTGTGAGAGTGTGTGAGAGTGTGTGAGAGTGTGTGAGAGTGTGTGAGAGTGTGTGAGAGTGTGTGAGAGTGTGTCAGAGTGTGTGTGTGTGAGAGTGTGTGAGAGTGTGTCAGAGTGCGTGAGAGTGCGTGAGAGTGCGTGAGAGTGTGTGAGAGTGTGTGAGAGTGTGTGAGAGTGTGTGAGAGTGTGTGTCAGAGTGTGAGAGTGTGTGTGAGAGTGTGTGTGAGAGAGTGTGAGAGTGTGTGTGAGAGTGTGTGTGAGAGTGTGTGTGAGAGTGTGAGAGAGTGTGTCAGAGTGTGTCAGAGTGTGTGTGTGTGAGAGTGTTTGAGAGTGTGTGAGAGTGTGTGAGAGTGTGTGTCAGAGTGTGAGAGTGTGTGTGAGAGTGTGTGTGAGAGTGTGAGAGAGTGTGAGAGTGTGTGTGAGAGTGTGTGAGTGAGTGTGTGAGAGTGTGTGTGAGAGTGTGTGAGAGTGTGTGAGAGTGTGTGAGAGTGTGTCAGAGTGTGTGAGAGTGTGTGTCAGAGTGTGTCAGAGTGCGTGTGTGAGAGTGTGTGAGAGTGTGTGAGAGTGTGTGAGAGTGTGTGAGAGTGTGTGAGAGTGTGTGAGAGTGTGTGAGAGTGTGTGAGAGTGTGTCAGAGTGTGTGTGAGTGTTTGAGAGTGTGTGAGAGTGTGTGAGAGTGTGAGAGAGTGTGAGAGTGTGTGTGAGAGTGTGTGAGTGAGTGTGTGAGAGTGTGTGTGAGAGTGTGTGAGAGTGTGTGAGAGTGCGTGTCAGAGTGTGTCAGAGTGCGTGTGTGTGTGAGAGTGTGTGAGAGTGTGTGAGAGTGTGTGAGAGTGTGTGAGAGTGTGTGAGAGTGTGTGAGAGTGTGTGAGAGTGTGTGAGAGTGTGTGAGAGTGTGTGTGAGAGTGTGTGTGAGAGTGTGTCAGAGTGCGTGTGTGTGAGAGTGTGTGAGAGTGTGTGAGAGTGTGTGAGAGTGTGTGAGAGTGTGTGAGAGTGTGTGAGTGTGTGTGTGAGAGTGTGTCAGAGTGTGTGTGAGAGTGTGTGAGAGTGTGTGAGAGTGTGTGAGAGTGTGTGAGAGTGTGTGAGAGTGTGTGTCAGAGTGTCAGAGTCCGTGTGTGTGTGTGTGTGTGTGTGTGTGTGTGTGTGTGTGAGAGAGTGTGTGAGAGTGTGTGAGAGTGTGTGAGAGTGTGTGTGAGAGTGTGTGAGAGTGTGTGTGAGAGTGTGTGTGAGAGTGTGTCAGAGTGTGTGTGTGAGAGTGTGTGAGAGTGTGTGAGAGTGTGTGAGAGTGTGTGAGAGTGTGTGAGAGTGTGTGAGAGTGTGTGTCAGAGTGCGTGTGTGTGTGTGTGTGTGTGTGTGCGTCTGGATCTGGCGGTAAACCTCGGGATAAACAGAGACACTAATATTAGTGTAGACGCCATTCTTCTTATGATGAAACGAGTACATCAGGATTTATGTGGAGTGGATCAGATCAGTCTCAGATCTCAATCAAAACACACTTCAGTTAGTGTAAAACACACTTCAGTGTAAAACACACTTCAGTTAGTGTAAAACACACTTCAGTTAGTGTAAAACACACTTCAGTTAGTGTAAAACACACTTCAGTTAGTCTAAAACACACTTCAGTTAGTGTAAAACACACTTCAGTTAGTGTAAAACACACTTCAGTTAGTGTAAAACACACTTCAGTTAGTGTAAAACACACTTCAGTTAGTGTAAAACACACTTCAGTTAGTGTAAAACACACTTCAGTCTGTGATCAAACTCTGATCACTTTCAAGATCAGTGTCGAATTCAGATCAGACTGAGAACCAACTCATGCCAGACGGGTCAGAGTCAGCTCAGCTTTAGATCAGACTCGAACTGTGTGTGTGTGTGTGTGTGTGTGTGTGTGTGTGTGTCTCAGCCAGAGCAGATTCTTCTGCATGACTCTCTCCTGCGGTTTCAAACCGTGTCGCTGTGTTTAACTCTTGTGTGTTTGTTCAGTGCTCACACACATCTGCTAGAATCACGTCTGCTCTCAAATGAACCCCGTCTGCTTTCGGTCGACACACACACACACACACACACACACACACACACACACGTTCATGCTCAGACGTTAATTAGCGTGGGGCTCGTGGTTCGGTCCCAGCGTACGCTGACGACAGGGAGTGAAATGTGTGTGTCCTGTGAACACATTCCCAGAATTCCTGCTAAAACACACACACACACACGTGTTAGCTGTAGCAGTGGAGAGCGTGTTTGATGCGTTTGAATCGGATCTTTGTTGGGCTGGGGTCTGATCGGCCGGCGGCTCGGCCGGTGGTTTGTGAGTGTGTGTTTGCAGGCCATCTTTGTTCCAGAGAGACTCCAGCTCTGTGGCTCCTGTGTCAGAGACGGCACTGACTGACTCTATTGTGCTAGTGTGTGCTAGCGCTCTTTATTCTCCACGCCACTGCGGGTTAGCATTAATCATACAGGCGAACTTTGGCCCTCCGTATCTAATATTCCTGAACCTTCACTCCTTTATCTGGACACATGCTTCTCACAAGCGCCATTTTACAGTGTGTAAGAAATAAGAAATAAGTCTATGATTACTGTAATTTTGCAGCTGGATTAAAAATATTTTTGCAGACTAGAAATATCTGGTTGAAAAGTGTGCTGAAAAATATCCTCAAAAAAGAATTAAAAGTTTTAAAAACAATGTTTTTAAAAGAATTTAAATTTAAAGATTTTGTCTTAATTTAAATTTTATACCAATTTTATATCTTCTTTTGTCAACATATTATTCATGTGAATTAATTTTAGTAAATTTTTGTTGGGAAAATTTTAGTTGACAATTAGAAAAAAATTATTATATAATTTTGCAGCTGTATTACATATCTTAATGCACACTGGAAAAGAATGTGGAAATGAACTGGTTGAAAAATATCCTCAGAAATGGAATTAAAACTTTTCTTCTTTTGTCAATGTTTTTTAATATACGTTTTAGTCAATTTTATGCACATTTTAGTTGACAAATTACAGTTTAATTTACTACCATTGTATTGACTTTCAGTAAACATTCAACTTTTACCTATTGTTCTTTTATATATTAATTGAATAATGTAAAAAAAAAGCAATTTAAAACTGTTATTGATGTGAAAATTCGATCTCCTGAAATATTGTTATTCAGTTTAGTTATAGTTTTAGTCATAATTGAAAGCTTGTCAATATCTCATTCATTTTAGTCACTTATACTGTAATTTTAGTTGACACAAATTATATTTTAATTGATGAGAATATTGACCAAATATATTTCAACACATTTTCATTTTTATATATTTTAATTTATAAATTAATTGAAAAAAAAAAAAATGTTGATGTGAAAAATATCTGAAAAAACATTATATGAATACATTATTGTAATTCAGCGTTTATTTAAAGATTTTATGATAATTTAAATTTATACCAATTTTATCATTTCTTTTGTCAATATTTTATATTATTCATTAATTTTAGTAAATGTTTGTTGGGGAAAAAAGTTTAGTTTAGTACATTTAGTTGAAAAAAAGTAATTGATCAAATGTTAAAATTTACTTGACCTCTTATTTGACCAACTATTCAAATGGTTTGTTTTAATTACTTTTTTAATATATTAATTAAAGTGTGTAAAAACAAACAAATGTGAAAACTGTTTAATAAAATAATAATACACACACATGCATGTATATATTATTTAATTTATATTATATATAAATAAAAAAATTTTCTTAAATATATACATGCATGTGTGTGCATTTATATACAGAAATAATTATTCACAGTACACACACATATATTATGTAAACAAACTTTTATTCTGAATGCGATTAATCGTGATTAACCGTTGCGCGGCCCTCGCTTGTCTTCGAACACTCACCGGCGTTTAGCATTTACCAGTCCTGTGTTTTCCCGCCAGGAGGTGAAGATCATGGTTCTGCCGTGCCGGAACGTCCAGCCGGTGGAGGAGGCTCTGGAGGACTGCAGGCGCGGGATCCTTCCCATAATCCTCTACGCCGTGAGCAAGGACACACTGAGCGCGGATCAGCTGAACGAGCTTCAGAAGGTGCGCGAGACGCTGCCGTACCCCGTGTGTTTCGTCCGGATCCCGACCGAACCCGCGCCGGACCCGCCGGGCCAGCGCTCCGCTCTGTTCACGCAGCTCGTGTCCCAGGAGCTAATCGGCGGCGCGGCGGGAAACTGCGCCTGCGGGGCTCCGGCTCAGACGCCCGGGAAGATGCAAGGCATTCTGGGAGAGAGTCTGGAGCGCCTGCACCGGGTCCTGGTGCCGTTCGCGAGGCAGGTTCTGCAGAACCAGCTGGTGGAGGCGACGACGCTGCTCAACGCCGTGCACTGCCGCTGCCTCGACCTCTTCATCAACCAGGTGACACGCTAGTGCTAACGCTAACTAACATGCTACTGCTAATAAGAGCCAGGACATTGTTTAATATAACTCTGATTGTGTTCGTCTGAAAGAAGAATGAACACTAGGATGAGTTGAGGGAGAGTAAACCATGGGCTGATTTTCAGTTTTGGGTGAACTGTCCCTTTAAGTCGAGTTGGCTTATTATTATTATTATATTTATGCGCAGCTCGTCATTAGTCCGTTACCCTTCAAATTGCGCAAACTGAAATTGAAAATACGCCCAATGGTGTGTGTGTGTGTGTGTGTTATCTCAGAATAAACCCCTTCAGGTGTGTGTGTGTGTGTGTGTCTGCGTGTGTGTGCGTGTGTGCGTGTGTGTGTGTTATCTCAGAATAAACCCCTTCAGGTGTGTGTGTGTGTGTGTGTGCGTGTGTGTGTTATCTCAGAATAAACCCCTTCAGGTGTGTGTGTGTGTGTGCGTATGTGCGTGTGTGTGTGTGTGTGTGTGTGTGTGTGTGTGCGTGTGTGCGTGTGTGTGTTATCTCAGAATAAACCCCTTCAGGTGTGTGTGTGTGTGTGTGATGAAGACCTGATCCTGATCACTCTGTCGGGTTTATTCTGCGATAACAGCCGTCTGGATGTTCATTATCCCTCACGTAAACACAAACGAAGTGCATGTCGTAACGTGCTGTTGGGTGTGTGTGTGTGTGTTTGAGGCGTTCGACATGCAGCGGGATCTTCAGATCACCCCGCGGCGTCTGGAATACACTCGCGAGAAGGAGGGCGAGCTCTTCTCCTCCCTCATGGCCATCGCCAACCGCAAGCAGGAGGAGATGAAGGAGATGATCGTGGAGACGCTGGAGAGCATGAAGGAGCAGCTCCTGGAGGACGCCGCCAACCTGGAGTTCACAGGTCAGAGGTCGAGGCCACGGCTCAACCACACACTTACAAATCAAAAGTTTTACATTTAAAGGTGCAGTGTGTAACATTTAGGAGGATCTGTTGACAGAAATGCAATATCATATTCATATCTATGTTTTCAGTGATGTATAAAGACCTTATTAATGAACCGTTGTGTGTTTATTAGCTTAGAATGAGTCGTTTCTCTCTACACACACCGCAGGTCCGCTTACAGCGACATGTTTCTACGGTGGCCCTGAGCGGACAAACGTGTTTTCATCAACAAGTCACAATAATATTCACAATAACATCGTTTTACTGAATAATTAAGTAAACCTAATTTATTAATTGATCTTTGTAAAGAAACCTCATGATTAACTGGCTACTGTCTGCTGTCTCAGACGACGACATCACTTCCTGTCGGCCACCGTAACTTCTGTTGGGTGCAGTTCACAACCTCACCACTAGATGCGCTAAAACTTACACACTGCACCTTTAACGTTTATGGATTCAGTTTATTTTGTTTTTGATTAGTTTTCATTCTTTCATTGTTAGTTTTAGTTTTTTTAAGTTAGAAAATCAAATTACATTTCAAAAGTTTTAAATTATTGTTCATTTAGGCATTTTTCAATTTCTATGTTGTTTATTGTTTCAATTTAGTTTTTTTTTGTTTTTTTAATTAGTTTTCACTCTTATCATTGTTCATTTTAGTTTTTTATCATTAGAAATACAAAATTAAATTTTAAAACTTAAATCATTGTTAATTTATTTTCTGTTCAGCTTATTGTTTTAACCTTGTGTATTTTAGTTAGTTTTTTATCATAAGAAAAATTTTAAATGTTTTAAAATGATTGTTAATAGTTTTATTTCCTATTTTTATGTTCAGTTTATTAAGTTAGTTAGTTAGATTCGTTTTCATTCTATCATTGTTAGTTTTAGTTTTTATCATTAGAAAAACCAAAAAAAAGTTTTAAATAATTTTTAATTTAGTTTTTTTTTTTTTTTTTTTTAAATTTTATGTTCAGTTTGTTTTAGTTAATGTTTGACTTTTCATTATATCATTGTTAGGTTTTAGTTTAGTTGTAGTTTTTTTATCATTAGAAAAACAATTAAAGTTTTTAAAATGTTAGTTTTTTATGGAAGCTTGTTTCCGCCACAGAAAAAAATAAAAAAATCTTTTTATCTCACAATTCTGACTTTTTTTCTCAGAATTGTGAGATATAAAGTCGCAATTCTGAGAAATAAAGTCGCAATTGCGAGATATAAAGTCAGAATTCTGAGATATAAAGTCAGAATTGCATGATATAAAGTCGCAATTGCGTGTTATAAAGTCAGAATTGTGAGATATAAAGTCGCAATTGCGAGAAAAAAAGTCAGAATTCTGAGATATAAAGTCAGAATTGCATGATATAAAGTCGCAATTGCGTGTTATAAAGTCAGAATTGTGAGATATAAACTATTCTAAGGTAAAAAAAAAAAAAAAAGTCAGTCTTTTTTTTCCCCCTTAGAATTGGACTTTATATCTCACAATTCTGAGAAAAGATGTCAGAATTGCGAGATATAAACTCGCAATTATGTGTTATAAAGTCAGAATTCTGAGATATAAACTCGCAATTATGTGTTATAAAGTCAGAATTCTGAGATATAAAGTCGCAATTGCGAGAAAAAAAGTCAGAATTCTGACTTCATAAGACGCAATTCTGACTTTATATCTCGCAATTCTGACCTTATATCTCAGAATTCTGACCTTATATCTCAGAATTCTGACTTTATTTCACGCAATTCTGACTTTATATAACTCGCAATTGTGAGATAAAAAGTCGCAATTATCTTTTAAAATGTTTTATTCAGTGGCGGAAACAAGCTTCCATAGTTTTTTCCCTATTTTTATGTTGTTTATTGTTAATTTAGTTTATTTTTGATTAGTTTTTTATAATTAGAAAAACAAAATGACATTTACATTTTAATAAAAAAAAATTTACATTATTGTTCATTTAGTTTTTCTATTTTCATGTTCAGTTTATTTTTTTCAATGTAGTTTCTTTCAGTTTTAGTTTGAGAGTTTGCCACAGTTAATGCACTCACTTTCCTTCAGGGTTTACCAGCAGTGCACTTCTTATTTCATTATTTCAGCTTCATGTTTAATGTCTGTTAAGGTTTCAAGTTTTATAATCCCACATACATCAAAACTTAAAAAATGATCTTGTGGTTGTGGCCGTTTCTGTTTATTTGATGTGTTTTTTCCCAGTTATACAAGCTGTTGTCATTTAGATTTCATTGAGGGGTTTTTAACATCATTGGCCGTTGTAAGTGACAAATGTCAGGTAAAATAGTTATAATAGTTTTAAATATATAGTTTAGTTTAGTTTAGTTCATTATGGAGTTAAACAGTTCGATCTGATGCTCTGAAACCACTAGAAGCATAAACTTCCCCTTTACTAGCGTGTGTTGATCTACTGTGGTCAAACGTGACTGTGTGTGTGTGTGTGTGTGTGTGTGTGTGTGTGTGTGTGTGTGTGTGTGTGTGTGTGTGTGTGTGTGTGTGTGTGAGGGGAAATCCACTGAAATTGCCGTATTACTGTTTGTTTGAGGTGATCCATTAGTGTTAATGGGTGTCACGTGACTGTCATCTCGAAGGCTGTTTCCTCAGGATGTTGCGTTTGTCGGCCGCTGCTCCATAACACACACAGCATGAGTGTAAACCCTCAGCAGATGATGTACAGTAGTGTAGACGAACACGGTCGGCACTAGAGTCGGGGAACGTTTGAGTTTTAACGATTCTGATCCTTTTCGATTCCGATAAGGTAAAAATAAACAACAACAACAACAACCTTTGATATCATTCACATCTAGTGTTATTGTAAACATGTAACTGTGTCTGAATATCATGAACAGAAATCATCAGGATAAAGAAAACTCACACATGGAGCGTTTGCCTGAGGTTTAAAAACACCATAGAAGAACAACTAGCAGAACTAATATACACTTCAGGCTTTATTAAAGACAATAAACACTCAGTGATTAAAAAAGAACAAATAAAAATGAACAAATCGCAACAAACAGACACAACTGAACAAAGATACGATTGAAATAAACAGAGTTTTAAGATTTTCAGGTTCAGAAACTGCAATCAAATGTAAAATAACACTGTACTTTATAAATAAAATATACATTACAAATATAGTTACAAAAGTTATTCAGTGAAGAACGATTTCTCTTTGTCTTCTGTTGTTTGATTAGTGTTATTATAGAGATGGCATATTATATTATATGTTATATTAGGAATATTAGGCTGCTGTCACTTTAAGAGCTGCCGGATCCGATACACCGATACACAGAACACAGAGTCTCTCGCTTCACTGGTTTAAAGTCATACTGAAACGCTCACAGAGGAATCGATGAGAAGAATCGAAATTTACATTTTATAACAAGTATCTGATTCCCAACCCTAGTCAGCACTGGTTGATTGACTGGTTTCCGTGTGTGTGTGTGTGTGTTACAGACATCATCATGGCGTCTAACGCGGAGCCCATGAGCTCTAAAGACATCAAGGTGTGTATCAGTCAGATCCAGGACCTGATCGTGATCCGGCTCAACCAGGCGGTGGCGAATAAACTCACCAGTTCCGTGGATTACCTGCGGGAGAGCTTCGTGGGAACGCTGGAGAGATGCCTGGGCAGCCTGGAGAAGTCCACAGCAGAGCCCTGCACACACAACGTCACCTCCAACCACCTCAAGCAGGTGCGCACACACACACACATACACACACACACACACACACACACACACACACTCACTCACAAAGTCACCTCCAACCACCTCAAGCAGGTGCACACACACACACACATACACACACACACACACACACACACACACTCACTCACAAAGTCACCTCCAACCACCTCAAGCAGGTGCACACACACACACACACACACACACACACACACGAACATGATCTGAACAGGTTGAATGGTGCTGTAAACAATAGTCACTCTTGAGCTCCTCACCGTCAGAAATGACGCATTGGAAACAGATTTCCTCTAGTGGAAGCGTTTGGTACTGCAGCCGAACTACATCTCACTGAACGCTCATTTACTGAGATATCAACCTCACATGTGGAACACAGCTTTAGATTTATGGCTTTGATTTTCTCACAATTTTAGAGTAAAACGTGTTTTTTGAAAATATATATTTCATATAAAAATTTAAAATAGTATTTTTTCACAAACGTAAAATTCTGTAACTTTTTTTAAGTTCACTTTTTAAAACCTTTTTCACTTCAGCAATAATCTGCCAAGTGTCGTGTTCATAAAGAGATCAAACTTCAGTCTGTCGCTCTAAAGCGTTCAAGATTTACGGCCGTTTAAGTTGGAAGGTCTATGCTCAAAAAGTGAATAAATGGATTATAAATACAGTGTAAATATAATTCAGTACCATAAAATCCCCTAAAAATACAAAATATTAAATAAAAAACATTATCGAACTAAAATATAGTACATTAATTTAATTGAAGAAATAAATAAACATCGCTATACTCTCGTTTGCCCGGACCGATGTCCGCTAACCCTGAGGAAGCGGGATCCAGTGTTGCGTAATAAAAAAGGCTGAAGAATTACTTTTTACTTCGACTTTTTGGTGTGGAAGCCCATTTCCACCACACATGAAAAATTATTATTTAAAAAAGCATGATTTATGACATATAAAGTCATAAAAATTCATAATTATGACGTAAATTTTTTATAAATTATAACATACCAAGTCATAATTATGAGATAATTTGAAATTATGACATCAAATTTGCATAAAAAGTCATTATGACATAAAAGTTTAAATTATGACAATTTCTAATTCTGTCATAATTTTGACTTATCTCATTATTAGTATGTAATAATTTATATTTATATCATAAGTATGATTTTTTTTCCTGATGTGGCAGAAATTGACTTTCAGAAAATGCTGTTTCAGTCTTTCTACTTCAAAATGTGGTTTTATTCAATGTTAATTATTATTTGTGATATTCACTAGCAAAATCTGAAGATGAAATAGTTTCAAAGGAAATCCTACACCATTTTTTTTAAAGTCTTTAAAAAAAGACCTTTTTTTTAAATCTCTTTCCACTTCAGTTTTCATAGGCCACATTCCCTAAGAATTTTTATGATACTAATATTTACATCTTAATTTCTTCATTTTCAAACAGTGACCCATCGAGATTTTATTCTGACGGGTTGCTACCAAATAAAAATGTGCGCTGTCGGTTCCAGAGCGAAACCCGGCACTGTGTTCGATTACACGCGTGCAGCTCGTGATATCAGGCGTGTGTGTGTGTGTGTGTTTGTGTGTGTGTGTCTGTCTGACTGTACTGATGGGTGTGTGTGTCTGACTGTACTGATGGGTGTGTGTGTGTGTGTGTGTGTGTGTCTGACTGTACTGAGTGTGTGACTGTACTGATGGATGTGTGTGTGTGTGTGTGTGTGTGTGTGTGTGTGTGTGTGTGTGTGTGTGTGTGTGTGTGTGTGTGTGTGTGTGTGTGTGTGTGTGACTGTACTAAGTGTGTGATTGTACTGATGGATGTGTGTGTGTGTGTGTGTGGTGCAGATCCTGAACGCGGCGTATCACGTGGAGGTGACGTTCCACTCGGGATCCTCCGTCACACGCCTCTTCTGGGAGCAGATCAAACAGGTACGTTACCCATAATGCCCTGCGCTGGCGGCGCGTGGCTCGGCCGCTAATGTGTGTGTGTGTGTGTGTGTGTCCTCAGATCATCCACCGGATCTCGTGGGTCAATCCGCCGTCCGTCACGAGCGAGTGGAAGCGCAAGGTCGCGCAGGACGCCATCGAGAGCCTCAGCGCCGCCAAACTGGCCAAGAGCATCTGCTCCCAGTTCAGGACTCGCCTCAACAGCTCCCATGAGGCCTTCGCCAGCTCGCTCAGACAGGTCAGACACACACTCACTCACTCACTCACTCACTCACTCACTAACTCAAACAAACACATACACTCACACACTCACTCACACTCTCCCACATATTCACACACACACACACACACACACACACACACACACACACACAAACATATATATGAAGCTGTGAATACTTATGCACATGTGATTTTTTTTTTTTTTTTTTTTTTTTTTTACAAATTTGCAAAGATTTCAAACAAACTTCTTTCATGTTCTCGTTATGGGGAATTGTTCCATTTTGGAATAAGGCTGTAACATAACAAAATGTAGTAAAAGTGAATCACTGTGAATACTGTCCGGATTCACTGTATCATATTTAAAATGCATTTTAATTGTGAGTGAGTGAGTGAGTCGGTGAGTCGGTGAGTGAGTCGGTGAGTGAGTGAGTGAGTCGGTGAGTGAGTGAGTGAGTCGGTGAGTCGGTGAGTGAGTCGGTGAGTGAGTGAGTGAGTCGGTGAGTGAGTCGGTGAGTGAGTGAGTGAGTCGGTGAGTTGGTGAGTGAGTCAGTCGGTGAGTGAGTGAGTGAGTCGGTGAGTCGGTGAGTGAGTGAGTCGGTGAGTCGGTGAGTGAGTGAGTCGGTGAGTCGGTGAGTGAGTGAGTCGGTGAGTGAGTCGGTCAGTGAGTGAGTCGGTCAGTGAGTGAGTCGGTCAGTGAGTGAGTCGGTCAGTGAGTGAGTCGGTCAGTGAGTGAGTCGGTCAGTGAGTGAGTCGGTGAGTGAGTGAGTCGATGAGTGAGTCGATCATTGAGTCGGTGAGTGAGTCGCTGAGTGAGTCGCTGAGTGAGTGAGTCAGTGAGTGAGTGAGTCGGTGAGTGAGTGAGTCGGTGAGTCGGTGAGTGAGTGAGTCGGTGAGTCGGTGAGTGAGTGAGTCGGTGAGTGAGTGAGTCGGTGAGTGAGTGAGTCGGTGAGTGAGTGAGTCGGTGAGTGAGTGAGTCGGTGAGTGAGTCGGTCAGTGAGTGAGTCGGTCAGTGAGTGAGTCGGTCAGTGAGTGAGTCGGTGAGTGAGTGAGTCGATGAGTGAGTCGATCATTGAGTCGGTGAGTGAGTCGGTGAGTGAGTCGCTGAGTGAGTGAGTCAGTGAGTGAGTGAGTCGGTGAGTACTTAAGAGTGAGTGAGCGAGTACTTGTGTGTGTGTGTGTGTGTGTGTGTGTGTAAGAGACTGTGTGTGTGACTACTGATGTGTGTGTGCAGCTGGAGGAGGGTCACACGGGTCGTCTGGAGCGCACTGAAGACCTCTGGCTGCGGGTCAGGAAGGATCACGCGCCGCGACTCGCACGACTGTCGCTGGAGAGCCGATCGCTGCGAGACATTCTGCTGCACGGTGAGACACGATCAGTGTGTGTGTGTGTGTGTGTGTGTGTGAGTGTGTGTGATCTCCGTCTGATTCCACTGTCTCCTCAGGAAAGCCCAAGCTGGGCTGTGAGCTGGGCCGAGGTCAGTACGGTGTGGTGTATCTGTGTGACAACTGGGGCGGGCGTCACCCGTGTGCGCTGAAGTCTGTGGTTCCTCCTGACGACAAGCACTGGAACGACCTCGCGCTGGAGTTCCATTACACACGGTAACAGCACTGCGCCCCCTTCTGCACTGGAGACACACACACACACACACACTACTGCACTGGAGTCCTACCCACAAACCCCTGCAGCAGCACATCATGAGCTCAAATACATCAATCTGTTAATAATCTAACTACTATATAGCTTATAATAAATTTAGTTACCTGTTAAAAATAATAAAATTAATAAAAATACTAAAACTTTATAGTTTATTTTATAATAACAATAATAATAGTACTCATTATTACTATTTTTATTATTATTATCATTATTAATTAATTGATAATGCTTGTTATTATCAATTGTGATTTTTATTATTCATTAATTTTATTTATTTTCATTTAAATTTTATTTCATAAAAATAATTGTTTTTTTCGTATTGTTTAATCATTATTATTATTATTATTATTATTAAAATTATTAATTGTAATTTTATTGTTTCTTTTTACATTTTTAGCTTAATAATAACAGTAGTAGGGTTGGGTATCGCTGAATTTTAACGATGCCGATTTCGATTCTGCTTTTCGATTCCTAATTTCGATTCCAATAAGGTAAAAAAAACCTTAGATATCATTCACATTTAGTCTTATTGCAAAACATTTAATTGTATCTGAATATCATGAACAGAAATCATCAGGATAAAGAACACTTACACAAGGAACGTTTGTCATAGAAAAACAACTAGCCAAACTTGTATAAATGTAAAGCATGTAAACATATTTTTAAATTATTATAGAGTCTCTCGCGCTTCAATGGTTTAAAGTCATATTGAAATGCTCACAAAGGAATCGATAAGAGGAATCGAAATTTTAATTTAAAAACAAGTATCCGATTCCTGACCTCAAGTATTCTGGAATCGATTTTCGCTTCCCAATCCTAAACAGTCGTTGAGTTTGGTATTATTGTTGAATGAATCATTACCTTTCTCATGTCTGTCAGGTCTCTGCCGAAACACGAGCGGTTGGTGAATCTTCATGGGTCGGTTATCGATCACTCGTACAGCGGCGGCTCCAGTATCGCCGTTCTGCTGATCATGGAGCGATTGCACAGAGATCTCTACGCGGGCCTGAAGGTACCGGCACACATCTGACTGACTGTGGTTCTGTCCGTCTGTGGTTCTGTCTGTCTGTGGTTCTGTCTGCCTGTGGTTCTGTCCGTCTGTGGTTCTGTCTGTCTGTGGTTCTGTCTGTCTGTGGTTCTGTCTGTCTGTGGTTCTGTCTTTTGTCTGTGGTTCTGTCTGCCTGTGGTTCTGTCTTTTGTCTGTGGTTCTGTCTGTCTGTGGTTCTGTCTGCCTGTGGTTCTGTCTGTCTGTGGTTCTGTCTGTCTGTGGTTCTGTCTGCCTTTGGTTCTGTCTGTCTGTGGTTCTGTCTGTCTGTGGTTCTGTCTGTCTGTCTGCCTGTGGTTCTGTCTGTCTGTGGTTCTGCCTGTCTGTGGTTCTGTCTTTTGTCTGTGGTTCTGTCTGTCTGTGGTTCTGTCTGCCTGTGGTTCTGTCTGTCTGTGGTTCTGTCTGTCTGTGGTTCTGTCTTTTGTCTGTGGTTCTGTCTGTCTGTGGTTCTGTCTTTTGTCTGTGGTTCTGTCTGTCTGTGGTTCTGTCTTTTGTCTGTGGTTCTGTCTTTTGTCTGTGATTCTGTCTGTCTGTGGTTCTGTCTTTTGTCTGTGGTTCTGTCTTTTGTCTGTGGTTCTGTCTTTTGTCTGTGATTCTGTCTGTCTGTGGTTCTGTCTTTTGCCTGTGGTTCTGTCTGTCTGTGGTTCTGTCTGTCTGTGGTTCTGTCTGTCTGTGGTTCTGTCTGTCTGTGGTTCTGTCTGCCTGTGGTTCTGTCTGCCTGTGGTTCTGTCTGTCTGTGGTTCTGTCTTTTGTCTGTGGTTCTGTCTGTCTGTGGTTCTGTCTTTTGTCTGTGGTTCTGTCTTTTGTCTGTGGTTCTGTCTTTTGTCTGTGGTTCTGTTTGTCTGTGGTTCTGTCTGTCTGTGGTTCTGTCTGTCTGTCTGTGGTTCTGTCTGTCTGTGGTTCTGTCTTTTGTCTGTGGTTCTGTCTGTCTGTGGTTCTGTCTGTCTGTGGTTCTGTCGTCTGTCTGTGGTTCTGTCTTTTGTCTGTGGTTCTGTCTTTTGTCTGTGGTTCTGTCTGTCTGTCTGTGGTTCTGTCTTTTGTCTGTGGTTCTGTCTGTCTGTCTGTGGTTCTGTCTTTTGTCTGTGGTTCTGTCTGTCTGTGGTTCTGTCTGTCTGTGGTTCTGTCTGTCTGTGGTTCTGTCTTTTGTCTGTGGTTCTGTCTTTTGTCTGTGGTTCTGTCTTTTGTCTGTGGTTCTGTCTTTTGTCTGTGGTTCTGTCTGTCTGTCTGTGGTTCTGTCTGTCTGTGGTTCTGTCTGTCTGTGGTTCTGTCTGTCTGTGGTTCTGTCTTTTGTCTGTGATTCTGTCTGTCTGTGGTTCTGTCTGTCTGTCTGTGGTTCTGTCTTTTGTCTGTGGTTCTGTCTGTCTGTGGTTCTGTCTGTCTGTGGTTCTGTCTGTCTGTGGTTCTGTCTTTTGTCTGTGGTTCTGTCTTTTGTCTGTGGTTCTGTCTTTTGTCTGTGGTTCTGTCTGTCTGTCTGTGGTTCTGTCTGTCTGTGGTTCTGTCTGTCTGTGGTTCTGTCTTTTGTCTGTGATTCTGTCTGTCTGTGGTTCTGTCTTTTGTCTGTGGTTCTGTCTGTCTGTGGTTCTGTCTGTCTGTGGTTCTGTCTTTTGTCTGTGGTTCTGTCTGTCTGTGGTTCTGTCTGTCTGTCTGTGGTTCTGTCTGTCTGTGGTTCTGTCTTTTGTCTGTGATTCTGTTTGTCTGTGATTCTGTCTGTCTGTGGTTCTGTCTGTCTGTGGTTCTGTCTTTTGTCTGTGGTTCTGTCTGTCTGTGGTTCTGTCTGTCTGTGGTTCTGTCTTTTGTCTGTGGTTCTGTCTTTTGTCTGTGGTTCTGTCTGTCTGTGGTTCTGTCTTTTGTCTGTGGTTCTGTCTGTCTGTGGTTCTGTCTTTTGTCTGTGGTTCTGTCTGTCTGTGGTTCTGACTGTCTGTGGTTCTGTCTGTGGTTCTGACGTGTCTGTCTCTCTCAGGTGGGTCTGGTTCTGAAGGAGCGTCTCCAGATCGCTCTGGACGTGGTGGAGGGGATCCGGTTTCTGCACGGTCAGGGTCTCTTGCACCGGGACATCAAGCTGAAGAACGTTCTGGTGAGGAACCGTATCTGACCCGTGTCTGATCCGCATCTGATTCGGGTCCGGGTCTCTGAGACAAGCTTCATAATGCTGGGATTGTTCTTCTGTGCAGCTGGACAAACAGAACCGGGCCAAGATCACGGACCTGGGCTTCTGTAAACCCGAGGCCATGATGTCCGGAAGCATCGTCGGGACGCCCATCCACATGGCACCAGAACTCTTCACAGGTCCGAAAACACCAATCAAACCCAAGAGTCATCTGTTTAATATCAGACTGAATCAGTCAGCGAATCACACCCAGGAGTCATATGTTTATTATCAGACTGAATCAGTCAGCGAATCAAACCCAAGAGTCATCTGTTTAATATCAGACTGAATCAGTCAGCGAATCAAACCCAAGAGTCATCTGTTTAATATCAGACTGAATCAGTCAGCGAATCAAACCCAAGAGTCATCTGTTTAATATCAGACTGAATCAGTCAGCGAATCAAACCCAAGAGTCATCTGTTTAATATCAGACTGAATCAGTCAGCGAATCAAACCCAAGAGTCATCTGTTTATTATCAGACTGAATCAGTCAGCGAATCAAACCCAAGAGTCATCTGTTTAATATCAGACTGAATCAGTCAGCGAATCAAACCCAAGAGTCATCTGTTTAATATCAGACTGAATCAGTCAGCGAATCACACCCAGGAGTCATATGTTTATTATCAGACTGAATCAGTCAGCGAATCAAACCCAAGAGTCATCTGTTTAATATCAGACTGAATCAGTCAGCGAATCAAACCCAAGAGTCATCTGTTTAATATCAGACTGAATCAGTCAGCGAATCAAACCCAAGAGTCATATGTTTATTATCAGACTGAATCAGTCAGCGAATCAAACCCAAGAGTCATATGTTTATTATCAGACTGAATCAGTCAGCGAATCAAACCCAAGAGTCATCTGTTTAATATCAGACTGAATCAGTCAGCGAATCAAACCCAAGAGTCATCTGTTTAATATCAGACTGAATCAGTCAGCGAATCAAACCCAAGAGTCATCTGTTTAATATCAGACTGAATCAGTCAGCGAATCAAACCCAAGAGTCATATGTTTATTATCAGACTGAATCAGTCAGCGAATCAAACCCAAGAGTCATATGTTTATTATCAGACTGAATCAGTCAGCGAATCAAACCCAAGAGTCATATGTTTATTATCAGACTGAATCAGTCAGCGAATCAAACCCAAGAGTCATCTGTTTAATATCAGACTGAATCAGTCAGCGAATCAAACCCAAGAGTCATCTGTTTAATATCAGACTGAATCAGTCAGCGAATCACACCCAGGAGTCATATGTTTATTATCAGACTGAATCAGTCAGCGAATCAAACCCAAGAGTCATCTGTTTATTATCAGACTGAATCAGTCAGCGAATCAAACCCAGGAGTCATATGTTTATTATCAGACTGAATCAGTCAGCGAATCAAACCCAAGAGTCATCTGTTTAATATCAGACTGAATCAGTCAGCGAATCAAACCCAGGAGTCATATGTTTATTATCAGACTGAATCAGTCAGCGAATCAAACCCAAGAGTCATCTGTTTATTATCAGACTGAATCAGTCAGCGAATCAAACCCAAGACAACTCACTTCCTTACTGAATCAACTCAAATGACTAAACATCATTAGTATGTTTAGTTAAACAGATTATTAGTTAAACATATACAAATAATTACAGTCATCAATGTTCGACTATTCGAATTGTAAATAAATTAGCATGTTTAAAAATGAATGATCAGTTGTGCATGATGCAATTTTTTTTTATTAATAAACAAGTTTATTTTGAAGTATAAAGTTTGAATCTGTCAAAATGGCAAATCAGACTGAATGAAACGTAAAAGCCCCGCCCCCATCGGTTTGAATCTTGGACTGATTCAGTCAAACGGCTCACTGAATCGACTCAAATGACTCAAACATGCACTGAATCGACTCAAATGACTCAAACATGCACTGAATCGGTTATCATGTTCAAGAACTGTTACTGTGTGATGTGTTTTTGATGAACAAAATGGTAAAAATTATTAATACATTTAGTAAAAATATTGAGGAAACTAAAGAAACTATTTCATTATTTCAAAATCAATTTATTTACATTAATAAATAATATTTCAATTACAGATGCACAATATATTGATATCTTAGTAATCGACTGGTTTTAAAGTTTTTTTCATTAATTGGCATTAATTTATGTTGTATATTAAATAGTTAATGCTCTTTTCATCTGTTTTATACATTTAGATGAGCTTTACTGTCATCTGATACTCACTTAAATCCTTTCATATTTAAAAAAGCATGAATCATTTAATAACGCAGTCAGATATTTTAATAACAGTCTGTAGCAGATCTGACAATGATTATATTGTAATTTTTTTATGCTTACATTTAATTTTAACATTTAAAATGACTGCCTTCAGTGTTTTGTTTTTAATTTATTTTGACATATATATCGGACCATAATTATTTTTATTTTTTTTAAAAAGCTATAATTTGTGGTCATTTTTAATATCAGACCATATAAATTATTATTTTTAAAATGATTTGAAAATTTAAAAAAAAACTCATTTTTATTGTACTTTTTACAAAGTGATTTACAATGTAGGCTTTAAAAGATTATTTAAAAAAAAAAATAAAAAATTTTAAACTATTAAAAAATATACATTTTTATGGTAACTTTTAATATCGGACAATGACTGTCAAAATATCAACTTTTTTTATTTACATTTTTTCAATAAATATAAATGGTTCCTGTTTGTTTCCGGCAGGAAAGTACGATAACTCCGTGGACGTGTACGCCTTCGGGATTCTCTTCTGGTATCTGTGCACCGGCTCCGTCAAACTCCCAGAAGCCTTCGAGAAATGCTCCAGTAAAGACCAGCTGTGGACCAACGTCAAGAAAGGTCAGAGTGCTGTTTCTCCTTCAGCTGTGAACTCTGGGTAAATATCGGCACATGCTGATTGGCTCCCGAGTCTCTCTGCGTCTCAGGCTCCCGGCCGGAGCGTTTGCCCTGCCCCTTTTTTTAGTCAGAATTGCAAGATTAAACTCGTAATTGTGAGAAAAAATGTAAACGTAAGGAAATAAAAACCAAAATGTTATCAAAAGATAATACTAATACTCGCAAATACTTTTTACATTTAGTCAGATTTGCGAGATATAAACTTGCAATTATGAGTTTCTAACTTGCATTGTGAAATATAAACTCATTAATGAGAAAAAAGACAAATGCGAAATATCAAGTTGTAATTACCTTTTTAAAATTTTTTGAAAATTATGATACAAAATTCACAAAGATTTAAAACGTAATTGAGAAAAAAGATAAGTCAAAATTATGATACAAAATTAGCTATTACGATTTTTAATTAAGAATTGCGAAATATAATCTTGTAATTGTGCGAATTTTTCTCACAACTTTTTACTTTTTTCTTTTTTTCTCACAACTGCAAGTTTGTTTTTCGCAATTCTTAATTAAAAATTTGTAATAAAAGAATTAAAAAGTAATTGAGAAAAAAGTCAAAAGATAAAAGTCAAAATTATGATACAAAATTAGCTATTACAATTTTTAATTAAGAATTGCGAAATATAATCTTGTAATTGTGCGAATTTTTCTCACAATTTTAACTTTTTTTCTCACAACTGCAAGTTTGTTTTTCGCAATTCTTAATTAAAAATTTGTAATAAAAGAATTAAAAAGTAATTGAGAAAAAAAGATAAAAGTCAAAATTATGATACAAAATTCGCAATTATGATTTTTAATTAAGAATTGCGAAATATTAACTTGCAATTACGGAAAAAAAAAGAAAAAGAGAAAAATTCGCACAATTACAAGTTTATATTTCGCAATTCTTAATTAGAAATTTCTAATTGCGAAAATATGTATCATAATTTTGACTCTTTTCTTTTTTCCTCAATTACGTTTTAATTCTTCAAGTCAGAATTGTGAGATATTGTTCGGCTGTTTCAGGCTCCCGGCCGGAGCGCTTGGCCTCGTTCGATGAGGAGTGCTGGCAGCTGATGGAGGCCTGTTGGAACGGAGACCCTTCCCAGAGGCCTTTGCTGGGGATCGTTCAGCCCAGCCTGCAAAGCATCATGGACCGCCTGTGCAACGATTCTGACCAAAAGAGCGGCAACCTCGAGGACTCGAACTGACACGTTTCCCTGAGCGAGACGAGTGTATGAGTGTGCAAAAAAACAGACGAATGTTGTTTCTATGCCTATGAACAAACATGATCACGCGTGTCATATTCATCGTAGATCCTCTAGATCCGGAGGGATTTTACATGTAGTCGAGTTTGCGTTACAGATGAACTGAAGCAGTCATTTTTAGATGTGTTTAAACTGGTTTACATTATTCCTTAGTTGACATTTTTTAATAAAATGATTTGACCAATTCACTGCTGCACTGGATTGATTTACTGTGTGTGTGTGTGTGTGTGTGTGTGTTAAAGTGATCGTTATACAGTCTGAAATGTGTTAAATGTTAAAACAATCAAAACATCATTATAGGCTCATATTTGAAGTCTGTGTGAATTATAGGCTAGTTTATATGATTTGTTCATTTGAGGTGTCTGAAAATATTTCCCATAATAATTCAAAATAATTAATTTTATGTAAATAACAACAGTACAAACACTGAAATGTAGGAGGCTGAATCCAGCTTCTTATTCGCAGGTCCGTTCCAGCAATGCAATGGCTATTCTGACTGAATCGTCACCTCTGTCAAATTCATGGGTCCATAACTTCATAATGCTACTGTAAATATGCCTGCAAATCAGAAGGGTGCCAGTCAAGTGCACTGGGTATGAGACACCAGTGAAACGTTTAACGTACCCTCAAAGGCAGCTGAGATATGGCGCCACCAATTGGGCCAACAATGCAATTTCTCTTGTAACTTTGTCACATGTCAAATTCATGGGTCCATAACTTCATGATGCTACAGTAAATATGTCTGATATTGTGCAGGGTGACAGTCAATCAAACTGGGTATAAGGCATCAGTGCAACTTTTAACACTCCCATTAACATGCCTGAGATATAGCGCCACCAACTGGGCCAACAATGCAATTTCTCTTGTAACTTTGTTACATCTGTCAAATACATGGGTCCATAACTTCATAATTTTACAGTAAAACTGTCTGTAATTTGGCATGGTGACAGTCATGCACACTGGGTATAAGGCATCAGTTCAACTGTTAACGTACCCTCAAAGGCAGCTGAGATATGGCGCCACCAAGTGGGCCAACAATGCAATTTCTCTTGTAACTTTGTCACATGTCAAATTCATGGGTCCATAACTTCATGATGCTACAGTAAATATGTCTGATATTGTGCAGGGTGACAGTCAATCAAACTTGCTATTAGGCATCAGTGCAACTTTTAACACTCCCATTAACATGCCTGAGATATAGCGCCACCAACTGGGCCAACAATGCAATTTCTCTTGTAACTTTGTTACATCTGTCAAATACATGGGTCCATAACTTCATAATTTTACAGTAAAACTGTCTGTAATTTGGCATGGTGACAGTCATGCACACTGGGTATAAGGCATCAGTTCAACTGTTAACGTACCCTCAAAGGCAGCTGAGATATAGCGCCACCAACTGGGCCAACAATGCAATGCAATGTTAGGTCATTGAAGTCTTCATAAGAGGCTGGATCTGAGCCGGAACCGGAGCATAACCTCTAGTTACCACGTGATATTGAAATGGTTTTTACTCAATTGATTTATTAATTATTGCACATGTCATCCTTTGAATGCATTAAAGAATGATGTAATTATATTTGATGTACCTTTATATTTTTAAAGTCCATTTTCGCTGAAATATCAGTGTTATTTGCATTTCAAAACTTTGTTGGGGAGTGCAAAATTTTAAAAACTGTTAAGACTTTTTTTAATGACAAAATGATTTAGGAAAAGCTTCACTGTAATGAAAATATTTTTTGAATGTTGTAAACATTATTGGTATGGAAGCCCATTTCTGCCACATAAGAAAAAAAAAAAAAAAAAAAGCTTTAGTAAATCAATTATGACAAAGTCGTAATTATGTAATGAAAAGTTAAAATTATGAGAAAGTAATAATTGACATAAATAGAAATTATGAGTCAAAATTAACTTAAGTCATAATTACGACATTAAAAAGTATAATTATGATATTAAAATGTTGAAAACTTCTGTCATAATTATAAGATAAAAAGTTTAAATTAACTTTGTCAGAATTGTGACTGTCAGAATTTAAAATGATCAATAATTACAACTTATGTCATTATTAAGATTTAACAAAGCATATTTTTTCTAGAAATGGGCTTCCATAACTCTAGTACATTTTACAAGAAAATACTATTTCAGTATTTCTACTTAAAGATTTGTTTAATTCATTGTGTTTCTTGCCATCACTTTGTAATTATTTGCGATATTTACTAGAAATTTCAGAGTGACAATTGTTAAATCCTACACCAATGAAAATGGAAATATTAAAAATGTATATATTTTTTACATTTCACCACAAGAAAAAAAATTGGTCACATTACCACTGTTTTTACCAATTCATTGGCTATAAAATAATAATTATTAAAAATACAAAAAATAATATACTGTAAAAATCTGTACCAGATTGTACTGAACCAAAAAAAATTAGCAATAAAATTAATTTTATTTATTGTAAAATTACAATACTAACTTTAGTATTGTAATTTTATGAAAATTAAATTAATTAAAAAATAATTACACATTACAGTAACACTAAAACTAGATATGCTGAAGAGAATGCAAGTGTTTCTGGACATGCAAACTCAAAAGTGCAAGTTAATATTTAGGAGTTTGACTAAAGTTTGAGTGACAGCTTGAGAAAACAAATGAGGCGTTAAATATTAAAAACAGTTTTACTTCAAGTCAGTGTTTTACAAAGTTTCCAGCCGTGTTTCCAGCTAAAACTGGTTCCAGTGATGAGACTGAAACAAATACAGTAATAAAGCACAAGCATATGAGTATAAAACATGTCTGTACAGCAAGATTCTGACGCGTTTGTTATCAAAAGTCCAAAAATGACCCGTCTGGAGTTTTGAGCAGCACACAACAGTGGCAGTGGCGTTTGCATTTTTACACAGAGCGGAAATTCTACCACGGAATTAAAAAAATTAGGCAATTGCGACTTTTTATCTCACAATTCTGACTTTTTTTTTTTCTTCTTTTTTTTGAGATGTGAGAAAAAAGTCTGAATAGTGAGATATAAACTCGCAACTGTAAGAGAAAACGTAAGAATTGCGAGATATAAAGTTGCAATTACCTTTTTATTTTTTAGTCAGAATTGCGAGATGTAAAGTCGCAATTGTGAGAAAAATGTAAATGTAAGATATAAACTAAAAAAAAACAAAATTTTATCAAAAAATAAGCCGCAATTACTTTTTAAATTTAGTCCGATTTGCAAGATATAAACTCGTAACTGAGAAAAAATATGAATTGCGAAATATAAAGTTGCAATTACCGTTTTATTTTTTAGTCAGAATTGCGAGATGTAAAGTCGCAATTGTGAGAAAAATGTAAATGTAAGATATAAACTCGAAAAAAACTAAATTTTATCAAAAAATAAGCCGCAATTACTTTTTAAATTTAGTCAGATTTGCAAGATATAATTTTTTGTCATAATTGTGAGATATAAACTCATAGTTGTGAGAAAAAGTCAGAATTATGATACAAAATTCACAATTACGATTTTTAATTCAGAATTGTGAAATATAAACTTGAAATTGTGATAGAAATTCACAAAAAGTAAACGTATAAACTTATGAGTTATATTTATAATTATATTTATTATAAATTATATTTATAATAGTTTATAATTATGAATTTCTAACTCTCAATTGCGAAATATAAACTCGTAATTATGAGAAAAAAGTCTTTTTGATTGTGAAATATAGTTGAAATGACCTTTCTTATCTTTTAGTCATAATTGCAAGATATAAACTCACAGTTGTGAGAAAAAAAAAAAATCATGAGATACAAAATTCACAATTACGTTTTTCAATTTTTTTTTATCCCGTGGCGGAAACGAGCTTCCATACGGACGGGTAAGACGAGTCTACAGCGTGTGTTCTGTGTGTGACGTGTTAGAGATCTGTACAACACTGCGACAAATGTTTAAATTCACATTTCAGACCATTGCTAATCTATAAAATACAAAGGTTTTCATTCAAAAGGTTTTAAACGTGAGTCTTTTTAAAAGTTTGTATAAAAGTGTCCCCAAAATGTACAAAAAGAGCGAGTATCAAAAGTGTGTTTCTCCTCCAGTGGGACGAAGTCAAGGCTCTGCTGGTGGAGAAGGCTTCAGTTCAAGGCTGGAGTTCCCATCATCCTTCACTCTTCGCTCAGTCCTTTAGCGCGATGTAGGAAATTCCCTGATATTTTCACTCATTTACAAAAAGTCAGTGTTGTTTCGATGCGGCGAGAGGACGAAAGAAATAAAAAAGTGCTTCACTTCAAGTCTGTAAACAAAACTGTAAAAGCGCCGACTCTCTTCAGCGTTTGGCACGGAGAATCAGATCGGCTGTCGCGTGAAACGTGGGACAAATCAAACTGGGACAGAAACAGGAAGATTGTTCCTCGCCTCTTCGTTCCCTCGTCGCTCATTAGCATCTGCAGAGAAACACATCGCGGTCACGCACCGTCAGCAGACAAAAGAACGTTAAAATTCGAAATGTAACTATATAGTATGACAAATATATAATTCATTCTCTCATTTTAGTAAAATGAGAGTGGCCACGTTCAACTAATTCGTTCCTTCGTAAAACGTGCTGACGTATTAGCAAGTCGCGGGAACGAATTGTTCGTTTGCAGCCATAGATATCCACATGTTGTTCTCCATAAAATCTCAACTGCGTGATTTTTTTTAATTTAGTCGCAAAGTTTAACTACATTATCGTCCAGCTTTTTAAATAAAGTTCGATATACAGTATATTCAACTTTATTCGCATACAAGCGATATATGCTATATAGCTAATCTCAACTGTGCCGTTAGCAGGACGCTTGGCGCTCTTTTTTTATTGCCTTGTTTTCATATCACATATTTTAATAATTATCATAAATTAGGTATCAAAATAAACCGGTTTGAAATTGGACGTTGTGTTACCGTGGAAACGGTACTTTATCGGTCTCCTCCCCTAGTGGGCGGAGTTCATATTACACAAGTTATTTTAACTACTTTATAATCAAAACCTTTTCTAATCTTGACAAAACACATATCGACAGAAAGGTCTGGGTCACAAGGTTTCATATTTTGTGATAGAAGTAATATTTGGACAGAAATTTATTAATTTGTTACAGGAGAATTCATCAAAAATAAATTCAATGCGCTGTAGGTGAACCCCGGTGGATAGTTTTGGTACAGCGCCTAAATTAATTTTAGAGCAAAAATTATTTTGTAAAATAGATATTTTATATAAAATAATGCCTAGTTTAGTACAGTACATTTGATTTACAGTAAATTTTAACTTATTCATTATGGCGTTATTTTCCTGTCAAATGTCGAGAGCGCATTATTGTAGCGCGAAAGTACATTAATATAATGCGCGAGCGCGAATCTCTCTGCTTGCGCGTGGAATTTAAATGCGCGAGCGCAAATCTCTCTGCTCGCGCACAGAATATAATGTGCCAAGTGCAAATCTCTCTGCTCGCGCTCTCAGATACACGTTGCTCTTGTAAGAATTTTCTCTGGGCTCGCTCAGAGAATATGCCTGCACTTAAAACGTGCCTTCGCTTAAAGTAAGCATGTATGTGCTTAGACTTTGTCCCGTGCGTTCGCGCAGCATGCCTAAGTAGCTACTCTTCTCTTCAATTTCTTTTTTTTTTATTTTAATAAATGCCAAGGTATCAAAAATATAACTTACATAGCAAAAATGTAAAAATTACATACAACGGAATAAAGAAAGCAAAGCAGCATATATATATATACTGTATGTACATACATACATACATACATATAGCCTGTATATGCTCATACAAAAATAAAATAAAAAACAGAACAGAAAGCTGTAATGAAATAAATAAAAAAGTTTGAAACAAGTTTATTGTCTTAAGAGTTTTAAGATTCTTAGATAACGAAATGCTTTGGATTGTTGGACCTCTCTCTTCTAAAAACAATGAATAAGGGATTCTGCTGAGTGAATTTACTACGGTGAATGTGAAATTTTGCAAGGAACAATAATAGATTAATAATAAAATACTCATTAAATTTAGCTTTTTGTATATTAAAGA
>CM040825.1:44612156-44624656 GCA_022828995.1 Vimba vimba
ACACACACACACACTTACCCTACCCCTAAACCAACCCATTACACACACGCACACACACACACACACACACTTACTCTACCCCTAAACCAACCCATTACACACACACACACACACACACACACACACTAACTCGACCCCTAAACCTACTCATCACACACACACACACACACACACACACTTACCCTACCCCTAAACCAACCCATTACACACACACACACACACACACACACACTAACCCGACCCCTAAACCAACCCATTACACACACACACACACACACACACACACACACACCCTACCCCTAAGCCTACCCATCACACACTCACTCACACACACACACACTTCTGGACTGAGTGTGAAGGAGACTCACGCCGGCGCGGATCTCTTCTCGCAGCTCTTCTGTCTGAGCGAACACAACGCTCTCGACGCCATGATGTACAGGAACACGTTCATCTGAGGGAGAAGCACACACACTTTCACACACACTGTTGTAGCTGTTTGTCTATTAATAAGTGTTGTATTGGAGTTTATTTATTATAAGTTATGTATTTGTTTATTATTATTATTATTATTTAGTATGTGCATATTTATATTTATGTACTAACTGTATCTGTGGCAATAGCCAACAATACATTGTATGGGTCAAAATTATCGATTTTTCTTTAATGCCAAAAATCATGAGGATATTAAGTAAAGATCATGATCCATGAAGATATTTTGTAAATTTCCAACCGTGAATATATAAAACATTTATTTTTGTGAGTGGAGCAACACAGCCAACAGAAATGAACAACTTTAAAGGAGATTTTCTCAATGTTTCAATTTTTTTGCACCCTCAGATTCCAGATCTTCTAATAGTTGTATCTCGGCCAAATATTGTCCAAAAAATTGCCCCTTGTGACTGGTTTTGTGGTCCAGGGTCACATATGTCACCGCGTATGGGCGGCAAAAGATGTTTGGATTTGGGGATGGTGGTGGCTCACAGTTTATTATTATACATATATAAATTATACATATTATACAGTTTGAAATTACGAATTTAATTTAGAAATGTTAGGAAAATAAAGCTTTTGAAATGAAGAACGCGTTTGTCATATATCATGATGATCAGTATTTGTGCCAAATTTGCACAGATTTGTCTTACACAAACTTCCCCAGCAAAGTGAGTAAACATAATAACACGCCTAATTGGCTCGTGATTTGACAGTGTTTCCCACCACAGTTGATTTTTACCCGCATTTGGCGGATGTTCATTTCAAACACTCACGGACACGACGAATGCGACGGGTCCCGCAAAGCTCCAGATGAGTGTGTCGTAGAGCGAGAGCCAGCAGAAGTCGGGGTTCCCGTACCCCTCGGGGTCGAGCCCGACCGCGAGCCCCGTGATGAAGGCCGGGACGCCCCAGCCGATCAGGTAGTAGAAGCGCATGGGGCCGAAGTTGATGTCACGCAGCTCGTTCCTCATGCGGTGCACGTGCAGGGCCTCCAGGAACAGCCAGGAGAACACACACATCCAGGAGAAGTGCAGCAGGATGGCCATCACTGTACAGAGGAACTGAGGGAGACGAGCTGTGTTATGCACGGGTACACACACACACACACACACACACACATTCACTCACTCAAACACTCACTCAAATACTCACTCAAATACTCACTCAAATACTCACATACTCAGTCACATACTCAGTCACATACTCAGTCACATACTCAGTCACATACTCAGTCAAATACTCAGTCAAATACTCACATACTCAGTCACATACTGACTCAAATACTCACTCAAATACTCACTCAAAATACTCACTCAAATACTCACTCAAATACTCACATACTCAGTCACATACTCAGTCACATACTCAGTCACATACTCACTCAAATACTCACTCAAACACTCACTCAAACACTCACTCAAATACTCACTCAAATACTCAAATACTCACTCAAATACTCACTCAAATATTCACTCACTCAAATACTCACTCAAATACTCACTCAAATACTCACTCAAATACTCACTCACTCAAATACTCACTCAAATACTCACTCACTCAAATACTCACTCACTCAAATATTCACTCAAATACTCACTCAAATACTCACTCAAATACTCACTCAAATACTCACTCAAATACTCACTCACTCAAATACTCACTCACTCAAATACTCACTCACTCAAATACTCACTCAAATACTCAATCACTCAAATACTCACTCAAATACTCACTCACTCACTCACTCACTCACTCAAATACTCACTCACTCACTCACTCACTCAAATACTCACTCACTCACTCAAATATTCACTCAAATATTCACTCACTCACTCAAATATTCACTCAAATATTCACTCACTCAAATACTCATTCAAATACTCACTCACTCAAATACTCAGTCAAATACTCACTCACTCAAATACTCACTCACTCAAATACTCACTCACTCACTCAAACACATACACTCACACACTCACTCACACTCTCCCACATATTCACACACACACACACACACACACACACACACATACACACACACACACAGACACTCACTCACTCACTCACTCTCAAACACACACACACACACACACACACACACTCTCAAACACACACACACACACACACGGGAGGTGTGTGTTACCGGGTTATCGGCCTGATTGATGCCCAGGATGAAGATGAGGTGTGCGATGAGGAGCGCGAACGCCCCGTTGTTGACGATGCTGGTCTTGTTGCTGCTAGCGGCCCGCAGGCAGGAGAGGAAGACAATGGTGAGGAAGAGGAAGCCAAGCGTCACGCCCACCGAACTCCACGTGATCAGCTTCACCGGTAGGATCTCTCCGTTCTGAAACACACACACATGTTTGTTCAGCTCTTCATTCGGTTTTCTCTGCTCAGACAGCAACATAGTGTCGGCCCAGATCTGGTGCGTGTGGATTCCAGATGTTCCAGATGTACTAGATGTGGGCCGGATCTGGGCCGACACTATAGGGGCTTTCGCACCGGATAGTTATAGGAACTTAGTTATAGGAACCCGCCACCAGGGTGGTTTCCCTGAGAACTAATGGTTCCCATAGGAACGTTTTCCAGGTTGTGTTCGAGTGCCAGTAGGAACTCTGTAAGCCGCGCTTGTTGTGACTTTTATTTTGACGGCGCTGAGAACGACTGAGCTCACAGTTCTCGCATTATCCATGTTCATTAGTTTACAATCTGTCTAACGGTCCTGTCTAATACGTTATTAGATAGAACTGTTATACATAGAAAGTAGACAGTAATGAAAAGTTATTAGCGTATGTCGTGTGTTTGATGTCCAGTGTTGCTGAGCAGAAATACATAATCATGATTCTCTTGATCTCCTCAAAGTTGCGTTGGATTTTCTCCTCAGCGTAAAGATTAAGAGCTTCATCTATCACTGTTTTACATGTTCGTAGAGTTAGTTTCTGGAGTAAATATATAGGCTATAATCTGTCTTTACACAGCTTTTTTTTTAAAATGGCGGATGCTGGTGTTTCGCGTGGTTTCGGCCAATCAGCGAACACTAACGTCACTGATAGTTCCTATAGTGCTGGTTTAGACCCTACTCTATAGTGCTGGTTTAGACCCTACTAAGTAGGAGTAAATTAGTTCCTCCAAAAGGAGTTCCTAAAACTAAAATTGTTCCTAGTTCCTGCGGTGCGAACACGCCAAAATCCAGGAACTTCCGCCAGTAGTTCTAGGATCTATGAGAAGGTTCCTCCGGTGCGAAAACCCCTAATGTTGCTGTCTGGGTGAACACCTTCACACAACTATCTAGAGTCACAGTCAACGTGTTTATGTCTATTAGAGCTGGGGAATAATGTTCAGAATGAATAATGTAAACAGCCACTGCAAACACCCTTGTAATTCACTTCAACCTTTTCGTACTTTATGAATGATTATTTTATAGAAGGTTTAAGTGGTGTGTGTAAGGCATTGGAAGCCAGCAGATTACAGATGTTTCTAAAGCGTGCAGTGCCATCTGCTGTTAAAAACTAAACTCAGAATCGTTTCAAGAGAGAATCGCGATGCATTCTGAAAAATTGGAATCGATCCAGAATCATTTCTCGATTCAAGATGCATCGATATATTGTCCCAGCCCTAATGTCTATCTGCCGCTTTTCTGTCAACCTGCTGTCCGTTCCACACATTTACAAACCTTTCCACCAAAAAAGGTGGTTTGGGGCTAAAGAAAACAATGTTTTTTCAGGTTGTCACCAAATAAAGAAACTCAATCTGACCTGTGGATACAACAAGACTAGATCTGGAAGTAGACAGGAAGTACCTGATTCTGAAAGTCATCTTCATCAAAAACTACACAAGACTTTGTTGTAAGCAGGTTATTATGGTTAGATTGGGTGTGTCACCTCTCGGCGTGAGATGTCCATGAGCACAGCGAAGCTGGTCATGTGGTAACACTGGCAGCTGATGTGTGTGCTGTTCCTGAAGACCACCTCACAACCCTTCGAGGACCAGCCGCCCGGACCGCCCGTACTGCACACACACACACAAACATCTTATATTTACAAATTATATATGAAGTGTTTGATAAGAACTTTTTAGGTGTTCTGAATGACTGACAGGGTGTTCCTATGTGGTTGCTAAGCATATATAAATATATATATATATATATATATATATATATATATATATATATATATATATATATATATATACACACACACACACACACACACACATATGAGTATTTATCATGTAGGTACTCACAATTATGCAAGTACACGAGTATTAATCGTGAAAGTACTCACAACCATATAGTATATGAGTATTAATCGTGCAAGTACTCACAATCAAGCAAGTATATGAGTATTAATTGTGTAAGTACTCACAATAGTGCAAGTATGAGTGTTAATTGTGTAAGGACTCACAATCATATAATATATGAGTATTAATCATGTAAGTGCTCACAATCATGCAAGTATATGAGCATTAATCGAGCAAGTACTCACAATCAAGCAAGTATATGAGTATTAATTGTGTAAGTACTCACAATAGTGCAAGTATGAGTGTTAATTGTGTAAGGACTCACAATCATATAGTATATGAGTATTAATCATGCAAGTACTCACAATCAAGCAAGTATATGAGTATTAATTGTGTAAGTACTCACAATAGTGCAAGTATGAGTGTTAATTGTGTAAGGACTCACAATCATATAGTATATGAGTATTAATCATGTAAGTGCTCACAATCATGCAAGTATATGAGCATTAATCGAGCAAGTACTCACAATCAAGCAAGTATATGAGTATTAATTGTGTAAGTACTCACAATAGTGCAAGTATGAGTGTTAATTGTGTAAGGACTCACAATCATATAGTATATGAGTATTAATCATGCAAGTACTCACAATCAAGCAAGTATATGAGTATTAATTGTGTAAGTACTCACAATAGTGCAAGTATGAGTGTTAATTGTGTAAGGACTCACAATCATATAGTATATGATTATTAATCATGTAAGTGCTCACAATCATGCAAGTATATGAGTATTAATCGTGCAAGCACTCACAATCATGTAAGTATATGAGCATTAATCGAGCAAGTACTCACAAATATGCAAGTATTTGAGTATTAATCGTGCAAGTACTCACACTATGGAGTGGTTCCAGAACACACAGATGGGTTTAGAGCGCTCCTCAGTGGTCACCAGGCGGAACTGCACCGTGATTGGTTTATCCAGATTGTGCTGCAGTAACTCCTCGTTATCATGAACCGTTATACTGACCACAGGAGTGTTGATGACCGGACGCTTGGGAACCCTGAACACACACACTCACACAGCGTTAGATCAGTGAATAGGTGAGTCTCTCAGTCACTCATCTGGTCCGCTCTCACCTCAGGCTCCTCTTGTCCGTGTCGTATCGCTCAGGTAGCAGCGCCGCTAGGCTGTGGAAGATGATCACGCTAGCGATGGCGTCCTGCTCGCGCTCCTCCGGGTGCCGTCTCTTCCGATTGGCCGTGTGGTTCCTGCTGGGCTCTGTGATTGGCTCGCTGTGGTGCCGGTGACCTTTGCCCTCGGGGGCGGGGATGAAGACGGAGTCGGGGAGAGTGACGGCCGTCTCCAGGTCGAGTGGGCGTGGCCCGCGCAGAGACTGATACCGCGGAAGTTTGGCTCCCGCGAAATTCATCTTCTCCAAACGATCGATGGAGATGACTGGAATTACACACGCACAAGTCCTTATACAATACCAAAACACTCAAACTTAGGGCTGCCCCCTAATAGTCCACTAACCATAAATCAACTAGAAGAGGTTTGGTCGACTAAGATTTTATTAGTCGGTCAGTCGCAGAAAAAAAAAAACACACACAGTCTCTGACGGACAAATCGTTAACGGCAGGAAATCCAAACATTTGCCTATCATTCATCCACCTCAAATATGTCTAATATCACTTTAAACATGTAAGTAGTAGCAACTTTAAAAGTCTGTTCGCTCTAATGCTAACCTAGACAAATGCGCGCTATTATTAGTCGCATATTCAAGTGTTTGTGTGGAGAGCCGCTTACTGCATGACACACACATCACTGCATTTAATTTAAAATACTCCCTCATTTTTGGTCATACAGATAAGAGTAATGCAAACTGGAAAGGGTCTACTTTTATTTCTTTAAACTCACAATATCAACAAAACGTTATGCTTTTGTAAAATAATGGTGCTTTCTGCCGTCTCGGTCTCAGTGAACTTGAGCACATCACATAAATGAACCGAAACTCAGCATATACTCGCCTCACAGACATGAGAAATATATCTGTAGAAAGCTTGAAATGTCTACATTTGAATGAACAGATTCCAATAGAAAATAAATATTCTCAGATTATGTAATCCATATGAAACGTGCATATAGACACCGCGTCCACTACTGGGAGATGACGAGTCAGCATTGTGACTTAATCTCTGCAGCCGAGAACAAAGAAAACATTACCAATACATTATTTAAATGTTTAGACCGTCTTCTCCTGTTTTTCTTTTTCATGACACATTCATAATCATTACATTTGGCAAGTGCGCTGTGGCAAGCTTTATGTGTGCATGTGAGCGCATAGGCGCATTATTATGATTTATGTCTTATTAATATAAACGCGCGATTAGTCGACTAATGGCATAAATGAACGACTACTAGTCGACTAGAACATTTTTTAGTTGAGGGCAGCCCTACTAAAACTATATCACAGAAGACACCACTAATGCCTGATTTCACTGAAATGTTGTGTTGTGATGGATCACACGTCTATAACTGACTGAAAGAGTCAGTGGGCGTGGCCTGTGGTTCTTCAGCCAATCAGAAACACTGATTTTGCACGTCTATGTTTGCTGACGGGAGGAAGTGTGTGCGCTTGCGTGTTCTGACCGATGTTGGGCGTGACGATGGTGAAGGGGCTCAGGTAGGTCTTCCTCATGTTCTGGGCGAGTGTGTTGGTGTATTCCTCGAACTGCTGGAGCAGTGACGCCGTGCCACCCTCCGTCTGCTGGATGAGCTCCCAGTGCCCGCGCGTGCTCGTCGATAGGATGGCACTGCCCACCTGCATCAGGTGCTAATCAGAGGCACAGAACAGTCATGGTGAAGAGAGTCGAGTCAAGCTAGTGCTGGGCGGTGTGACCAAAAATTTATATAACAGTATTTTTCATGACTGGGTGTTAACCACATGTTCTACTGAGTGAGAGAGGAAATGCTGCAGTAGATTTACATTTTTTTACTGTCATGAGTGAGTATTGTAGAAATATTCCACACTACAGGTTTGCAGTGTTTATATAGATGCACCAGCAGGAGGCGCTGTAAAACTCAAAAACCTTCAAACTCAACCTAGAGTGCTATACAGTGCTAAAGTATTTTTATATTTTCGGCCTCTGTGTGCAAGCACCTTCAGACTCGCTAACACAACACGTTAGCTAAACGTTGATATAAAGCGTACCTCGTTGAACAGCACGTCCTGCGTGGCGCTGAGGTTGAAGCCCTGCTGCTCGTTCTCGTGTCGCAGGATCGAGCGCGTTAGCTGATACGCTAGCTTCACGTCGCTGCCGTAGAACTCGCTCGCGTTCCTCGTAGCGTTACGCAGCAGAGCAGCCGTGTGCTGGACGCTAGCGGAGTCCATCAGAGACGCGTTACGCGCCAGGCGCTCCGACTGTGGACACAAACACACACGTGAGGGTGATGCAGTAACGGTTGGTGTGTGTGTGTGTGTGTGTGTGTGTGTGAGTCTCACCAGTGTCTTGAGTGTACTGAAGCTCAGGGATGTGCAGTTGAAGAGGTTGGGAGAGAGCGTGTGTGTGTGTGTGTGAGAGAGTGTGTGTGTGTGTGTGTGTGTGTGTGTGTGTGTGTGTGTGTGTGTGTGTGTGTGTGTGTGTGTGTGTGTGTGTGTGTGTGTGTGTGTGTGTGTGAGTCTCACCAGTGTCTTGAGTGTACTGAAGCTCAGGGATGTGCAGTTGAAGAGGTTGGGAGAGAGCGTGTGTGTGTGTGTGTGAGAGAGTGTGTGTGTGTGTGTGTGTGTGTGTGTGTGTGTGTGTGTGTGTGTGTGTGTGTGTGTGTGTGTGTGTGTGTGTGTGTGTGTGTGTGTGAGTCTCACCAGTGTCTTGAGTGTACTGAAGCTCAGGGATGTGCAGTTGAAGAGGTTGGGAGAGAGCCAGCCCTTGTGTTCGTCACAGTGTCGGATCGCGGTTCCTGCGCAGAAACAGAAGCACTTCCTGTGTGAACTAGAGCGGCGACTAACGGTTTCAGACGCCATTAGTTGGCCGATTAATTTTTTTTTTTTTTGACATCACTAACCCTAAAATCTACGTAAACACGCCCTGAACACGATTTATAGGTTATAATGACATAATATGCTAATCAGTGACTAGAAGATAGTTAACTCCACATCAGTTCATCAGCTAACCCTTCAGAAATGTCCTGTTGCTTCTACATGTTGTCACTTCTTCTCGAGTCTCTCCATCATTGTCTGACTCCGGTTTGAACATAAAAGGCTTAAAGGTTTTGCTAAAATGTTCATTGCATGTGTGTGTGAGTGCAAGCTGTTGAAGCTCCGCCCCCTGTGCCGGGAGCAGCAGCTCATTTGCATTTAAACGGCATGTTTTTGCTCACCCTCAAAAAGTGACAACTTTAACATGCTATATAAAAATATCTGTGGGGTATTTTGAGCTAAAACTTCACACACACACACACTGGTGACATCAGAGACTTACTTTACAGGACCCTTTAAATGCTGTTGGGTTCTTACCGATGGATCCTTTCGGACACGAGACGGCAGCCGGTAAACCGAACTTGGTCCTTGGCCACCAGATTCCCTGATCGATGGCCTGAGGACAGCTGTCGTAGATCACTGCAACACACACACACACACACACGTGACTGGAGGAATTCTGGGAAGGGTCACTGAAAAAGAGCGTATGATGGGTTTGAGAGTCTGACCTTCGCAGCCGCTGGACGAGACCTCGGCGAACGGGTTATCACAGCGGTCACACTGGCGACCTATGACCCCTGGCTTACACTGACACTGACCCGTGACCCGGTCACACGCGCGGGAGAACGAGCCCACGGCGTAACACTCGCACAGCACACACACGTCACCTGACGCGGGCCGGAAGTGATTATCCTGAGGAGATAAAATGTAGTAATATAAAATAAAATTATATATTTTTTAATAATTTATTAAACAATATTAAAATAAAATAATATAATAAAAACTATTTTTTTAACTAAATACTCAAATATTAAAATTAAATTAAATATAATAATAATAATAAATTATAAAATGTAGTAATTTATAATACAATTATATATTTTTTTTAAATAAATTATAGACTAAATACTCAAATATCAAAATAAAATAATATAATAATAATGATAAATTATTGTTTTTATTTTATGTTTAATTTATTAAACAATATGAAATAAAATAATAGAATATAAATAAATTGTGGTCTATTAAACAATATAAAATGAAAATAACAACAAAAATAAATTGTATAATTCATTAAAAATTAAAATAAAATAATATAATACAAAAAAGTACATTAAAATTGATCAACCAATATAAATAATATAATAACAAAAATAAACTGTACAAATAATTAAAAAATATAATAAATAAATCATAATAAATAAAAAAATTATAAAATCTATTAAACTTGTTTTATTTAGTTTAATTGATTAAACAATATTAAAATTAAATAATAGAACAGAATCTAAAATGAAAAACATTCAAATAAAATAATATAATACAAAAAATTACATTCAAATGTATCAACCAATATAAAAATGGAATAACAAAAAATAAACTGTACAATGATTAAACAATATAAAAATAATGTAATAAATATACATATTTTAATTTAATATTTTTAAATAAATCTTATAATATTGTAATACATTATTTAAATTTAGATTGTTTAATAAAATACTAAAATAAAATGAAGCAATATAAAAAATAAAATAATATAATACAAATAATTAAATTTTTTAAATTAATAATCTAAAATGAATAATATCATATTTGTACGATTTATTAAACAATACAAAAATTTAAATAATTAATTTATTGAAAATTTTAAAATTGAAAATAGTAACTAAAGAAACATTAATAGTTTCATAATGTGTTTGTGATTTAAAAATCACTTTAATGTATTTTGTCGCGTTCCCTCGTTACCTTGCAGCGACACACTCCGCTGGTCTTGTTACAGTCGGCGTCGAATCCTTTAGCCGTGTCACAGTTACACGGACCACATGACTTATCCCCCCACCATCCGCGGGGACACGGCAGGTCCGTCCTGACACACACACACACACACACACACACGTCAGTACACACATCACTGCCACGAATCATGAGCGCCTCAGGAAACATCTCCTACTTTTTCTGGCAGTACTGGCCGAAGAAGCTGCTGGGACAGGTGCAGGTGTACCCGTGGGCGGAGCTTATCTTCCTGCTGCATGCTGATTGGTGCTCGCAGGGGTTCAGTGCGCAGGCGTCAGTGCAGTTGGTGCCATAGTAACCTGTTCACAAACAACATCAAGATATATGTGTGTACATTTTAACCAGCAACCGCCCAGTCTCTCTCTCTCTCAACACTGAGCGATTAAACTGCAGTTCCTCCACTGGCCACTAGAGGCTGCAGAAGAGACTCAATCCCATAATCCCCCATGTTAAAATGCCCAACTTTACAGCAGAAACACATGTTTACAGTCTGGAGCAAAAAGTGGTTTTGGTCTATAAAGCTGATGTTGCCCTTCATGACGACTGTGAGGGTCGATCTGTTTAAATTATATTAAGCCTTAAAGTTCTGCATAATTAAGGGCGTGGCCACTTGAGTGACAGGTGGATTGCCGCTGATGTCACTACTAGCCGTTTGTCTGCTAGCGTTAACATCACGTCACCTCAGCTAATCCGCCTTGCTGCACATTTTCGTTTATCCGGGAGTGACGCGCGGCCAAGATGGCGACGGCCGGCTCCGCCCACTTTGGGCTTCAGAAACACGAGTGACATCACACACACACTACGCTCAGTGTTTACACAGTCTATGGTCCATATGTGATATATTCAGTGAGATACGCGAGTGTGTAGACTAGAGCCCGACCGATATATCGGCAGGCCGATATTATCGGCCGATATTAGGCATTTTTCTAACTATCGGTATCGGCATTTATAACGGCCGATAAATTAATATTTAAAAAAATGCAGTGTGCAGTGATTTATGTAAGGATGGCGCTGCCAATAAAGCACCTAAAAGCTGTTACAAAGAACTGGCAAAAGTGGCAAAAAAATAACAGCTGCATCCGGTGTAGACACAGTGTTAAAGCTCATTCTGCTATGTTACAACATAAAGCAATATTCCAACAATTTATGTAATTATAACACTTTATATAGGGCCATTTTGCATTAAAAGTAGCCAGATGGAGACGCAACACCTTCAGAATTAATACACTTTTAGTAAACTACAGAACAGCGCGAGCGGGAAGCGGCGCACCTCACGCGGGCAGAGAACGCGTCCAAGAACGGACACTGCACTAGTGATATAAAACGCACACACAGGTCTGTTAAATTAAGCAATACTTTTAAGGTAGTCTAATATTTTTCTGACTAACAAAATTACTGACACAGTAAAGGGTAGATTTAAATAAAGAAAAACGAAATTTAAATAAAGAAAAATGAAATTTAAATAAAGAAATTAAACGAAATGTAAATAAAGAAATTAAACGAAATTTAAATAAAGAAAAACGAAATTTAAATAAAGAAAAACGAAATTTAAATAAAGAAATTAAATGAAATTTAAATAAAGAAAAACGAAATTAAGTTAAATTAAAAAACGAGATTAATTTAGATTGATAATAACGGGTAAAAAGTCTAATACATTTTGTTTCTATTATTCTATTTTCCACAATGTCAAAGCAACACAGCTTAATCCAAAACACAAGCTCAGGCATGCACTTCTGTCCATACAAACTCCGCTGTTCTGCGCTCTTGCCAGAGAAGACTTGCG
>CM040825.1:44637156-44649656 GCA_022828995.1 Vimba vimba
CTAGTCCAGTGGTTCTCAATTCCAGTCCTCGTGACCCACTGCTCTGCACATTTTGTATGTCTCTCTTACACACTCAGTTCAGTTCATGGAGTCTCTCCTAATGAGCTGATGATCTGGTTCAGGTGTGTTAAATAAGGGAGACATACAAAATGTGCAGAGCAGTGGGTCACGAGGACTGGAATTGAGAACCACTGGACTAGTCAATATAAAGTACACTGGTCAACTAAGTGAGATTAAATGCATAAAATATTTGTTTAATTTAACATTTAGTTATTGAAGGTTTGCATAGTCTGATTTTGCATTTGACTGATTTTTTTTTTTCATTTTGAGGAATACTGAAGTGAGATGAGTAAATGCACACTCACATTTAGTCTAGAACCACAATAACCATCATGTGCACACACACACACACACACACCACATGCACTTCGATTAGTCTCAACATGAGGACAGGACAGCTGTCAGTCAATCAATTTGAAAAAGTAACTCAGATATTTTGTTGTAAATTTTAAAAGTAATGCGTTACTTTACTAGTTACTTGAACAGTAATCTGATTACACAACTCAACTTGTAATGCGTTACACACAACACTGATTGGATCCTGAACGGCCAGAACACATTAAAGTCTCTGTTTTCTGTGAGAGCGGTGTGTGTGTGTTAGCGGCCGCTAAGTTAATCACTAATGATCTTTACAGCAGAAGTGAATCAAACTAACTTTATCTGGACAATAACTTTATTCCAGATCTGCTGTAAAGCCGAAACACTGTGTCCCTGTAATCTCCTGATATCACTGTAAAGCTGCTGTGAGACTCTATACTGTAAAGCTTGATCGCGCTCCTCCACCGATGAAGCCGTCAGCCGTGTTTGTTCATTAGTCAGCGGTTAATGAAGGGTGTTTGCTCAGCGTAGCGTTATATAAAGCTTATTCAGCGCTATTTGTCCCGAATATTTTGATCCGGGAACATCAGGTCGTGTTTATCCGTCAGTCTCCGAATGGGAAAACCGATGCTTTTCTTCCTCCCGCTCCCTCACTCTTGTCTCCTGATGGATGCGCTGTCAGTGCGAGTGTATAGAGTGTGTGTTCTGCTTTGAGATGTTCGGGACTGATGAGGGCTTTTTCAGGCGGTTGCTCAGCGCGGATCGGGTTTAAAGGGTCATCCCGCGAGTCTCCAGGAACATCCAGGAGGAACACGCTGGCGTCCAGTGTCGTGTGGAACGCATTACAAGTCACTCGAGTTGCGTAATCAGATTACTGTTCAAGTTACTAGTAAAGTAATGCATTACTGTTAAAATTTACAACTTTGTAAATTTACTTTGTTTTCCAATTGATTGGCTGACAGCTGTCATGTCCTCCTGTTGAGACAAATCGAAGTGCAGAGGTGTGTGTGTGTGTGTGTGTGTGTGTGAACATGATGGTTATTGTAGTTCTAGACTAAATGTGAGCATTTACTCATCTCACTTTAGATGAGTAAAAAAGATTCAGTATTCCTCAAAATGAAATAAAAAATCAGTCAAATGCAAACCTCCGATAATTAAATATTAAATAAAACAAATATATCTCTATTTATTGACCAGTGTACTTTATATTGACTAGTAGAAATGACTTTATATTTGTAGTTTTTATTGGAGAAGTGTTGAAAGTTGGAGGTGTGTTTGAGCGGCGCCCTCTACTGGACACGTGTGCATCTGCATTTCCTTCAGTCTGAGGATTATTATTACACATGTGGTGTGAAAGGGTCTTTACATCTGCCCATGAATAGCACTTTTTTATTATAAAACGCCCAGACCAGGTGAGGAAAAGTAACGCAAAAGTAACATAACGCATTACTTTTCTTAAAAAGTAAGTGAAGTAACACAATTAGTTACTTTTTAAGGGAGTAACACAATATTGTAATGCATTACTTTTCAAAGTAACGTTCCCCGACTCCGGTTGCGATAGCTTGATACTCACGCGAGCGAGAGCGTGAAGTGGAAGCGCTGGCGCAGGCCCTTGAACGTGAGGAAGGTGTGCGGCGGGAAGTTCCTGGAGCTCATGAGGCAGAAGGGCTTCTCGAAGCCGCCGCTCGGACACTCGCACCTGAAGCCGCCCACCAGCAGGTTGAGACACGTCCCGCCGTTCCTACACACACCGTCAGCGCAGCGGCCCGAGCGCGAGGAGATCTCGCACCGCTCACCTGCGGACACACACACGAAGAGTTCAGGTTAGCCACACACACACTTCTGTCAGGACCACTAGAAGATCCAATTCGATTCGATTTCGATTCTAAATTCGATTTTAATTCCGGATTCGACTCAATGAATATAGATTTTAATACAAATCCTACGATTGAAAATGTGACACTGATTTCATATGACAGTTCAATAAACAAGTAAATACTATTAAGTCACTTACATTTCAGACGAAATAACGACTGTTTTTGTTCTATTTTAGCAGCGACACTGGTTACGCTTCACTGGAGAATCAACTTTGTCTCGGAAGTTTCTCCCGACAGACCCAGAAGAGTCACTGGTCTTCATCCAGTCCGAGCAACTAGAGATCATTCAGTGAGAAATGCTTGAGTTCAGATTGAGATCTTGAGCAAATCTGAGCTCAGTTTGAGACGTTGTTGAGATCTCTTCTCAAACTAGGAGACGCACGTGAGATAACTGGGGGTTTCTTCTCAGGAGAAACATCTGAGACTTTACAGATCTAAATTTCACATCAGCGAGAAACAATCGAGACATTAAAGAGATTTTGTTTGTGATTTTTCTTTCCTGTTGGTATCGGAGTCATTGTTTTAATTATAATAATGTAGTCTCACATCAAGACACTTCAGCAAAATTCTCAATTTGATCTCGCTTTGATCTCATTACTGTCAAATAGAAACAATCGAGATGCTAAAGACGTTTAATGATATCAATTTAGTCATTTTATCATCAAGAACAAAATTCTCAATTTGATCTCAATACATGTGAGGAGAAACAACTGAGACAATAAAGAGATCTGACTTGGGGGGGGGGGGGGTAATCAATGTACTGGAGTCAATGACACATCAAGACACTTCAGCAAAATACTCAATTTGATCTCGCTTTGATCTCATTACAGTAAAAGAGAAATAAATGAGATGTTAAAGAGAATTCACTCATTCTAGGGATCATCATAATATTACATTCACTGAAGATACACTACAATAGAATTAACAAACTGAGATCGTAAAGAGATTTCACTTGTGATTTTCTTTCTTATGGATGGAGGTAAAAATACAGAGACATGCAGAGAGCGAAGACGTGCGTGTGTGTGTGTGTGTGTGTGTGTGTGTGTGTGTGTGTGTGTGTGTGTGTGTGTGTGTGTGTGTGTGTGTGTGTGTGTGTGTGTGTTGTTGTTGTTGTGAAAGACAAAGCTGACACTGTTTGACACACAAAAGACGATTCGTCACGCTCATCATAACGGAAACATTAGTGTGTGTGCCAGTCGTTGCCATCTTCCCGTTCACACACACATTTCCTCAGTTCGTGATGAAATATTGATGCGGTGTGTGTCGGATTCTCTGGGTCTTTGATGGGAAACGAGGTCAGAGCTTTAAATACGGGTTCTACATCAAAGAGCTCATCCATATTCATGCACACACACACACAGAGAGACACACACACTCGACGTGATCCTCGGAGAAGTTCAGTGTGAACCTGACGCACACGATCACGGTCAGTTCAGGGTCAGCGTCGTTAAACTGGAGTTTACACTCATTAGGAACTGAGTAACGACCTGACGCTCTTTGTTCAATACGAGCTCTGCTTTCCGTCAGACTTTAGTTTGCTGCTTTAAAGAAGTCGAACGAGTAACAACGAGTGTCAAGAACGACTGACGATCATCTGAGATGTAAAACGCTGCACAAAACATTCTGGATTCAAATGAATCATTTTAGCTGTTCGTTTAAAGTGATTCACTAAAATGAATCGTCTTGAATGATGGACGTTCTATGTGTGTGATTCTTGTGTGTGATTCTTGTGTGTGATTCTTGTGTGTGATTCTTGTGTGTGATTCTTGTGTGTGATTATGGTGTGTGATTCTTGTGTGTGATTCTTGTGTGTGATTATTGTGTGTGATTCTTGTGTGTGATTCTTGTGTGTGATTCTTGTGTGTGATTATTGTGTGTGATTATTGTGTGTGATTATTGTGTGTGATTATTGTCTTGCTCGCTCAATTCATCATAATACAGTCGCACTTACAGGAGAAGAAACATTATCACTCATTAATATCACAAACTGAAGTTCATCATCACATCAGTTCAGTGTGTTCAGTGTCTACAGAGATCACATCAATTATTAACACAGCTTTTACTCCACACTCTCTCTCTCTCTGTCACTCTCTCTCTCTCTCCTTCACTCTCTCTCTCTGTCACTCTCTCTCTCTGTCACTCTCTCTCTCTCTGTCACTCTCTCTCTCTCTCTCTCTCTCTCTCTCTCTGTCACTCTCTCTCTCTGTCACTCTCTCTCTCTGTCACTCTCTCTCTCTCTCTCTCTCTCTCTCTCTCTCTCTCTCTGTCACTCTCTCTCTCTCTCCTTCACTCTCTCTCTCTGTCACTCTCTCTCTCTGTCACTCTCTCTCTCTGTCACTCTCTCTCTCTCTCCTTCACTCTCTCTCTCTGTCACTCTCTCTCTCTGTCACTCTCTCTCTCTGTCACTCTCTCTCTCTCTCTCTCTCTCTCTCTCTCTCTCTGTGTCTCTCGCTCTCTCTTCTTTGCTCTCTCTTTCTCTCTGTGTGTCTCTCTCTCTCTCCTTCACTCTCTCTCTGTCACTCTCTCTCTCTCTCTGTCTCTCGCTCTCTCTTCTTTGCTCTCTCTTTCTCTCTGTGTGTCTCTCTCTCTCTCTCTCTCTCTCTGTCTCTCGCTCTCTCTCTCTCTCGCGCGCGCTCTCTCTCTCCTTCGCTCTCTCTCTCTCTCTCTCTCTCTCTCTCTCTCCCTCGCTCTCTCTATCTCTCTCTCTGTCTCTCTCTCTCTCTCTCTCTCTCTCCCTCGTTCTCTCTATCTCTCTCTCTCCCTCGCTCTCTCTATCTCTCTCTCTCTCCCTCTCTGTCTCTCTCTCTCTCACGCGCGCGCTCTCGCTCTCTCTCTCTCTCTCCCTCTCTGTCTCTCTCTCTCTCTCTCTCTCAGTTTTTTATGGAGTGTGTGGTTTTTGTACTCCTGTAGGTAGGAACTGAATGTATTAGTTTAGGTTATTTGTAATAAAGGTGTGTTAAAATTCAATTCTCTCTCTCTCTCTCTCTCTCTCTCTCTCAGTATAAATGATTCATCTTATCAAAATGAACAGATCTCACGAGAGATGAGATGAGTATGTCCAACACACTGCTCACAAACATGTTAAATAACACTCAGAATTGAACACACACACACACACACACACACACACACCAGCTGGCAGGACAGCAGGAACGAGAAAAACGAGAGAGAGAGAGAGAGAGAGAGAAGTGCTGATAACACACTTCATTCCTCTACAAACACACACTGAGTTTGATGCTGAAGCTCCCACACACCTGAACACCCATACACACACACACACACACACACACACACACACACACACACACACACACACACACACACACTCAGCAGATCTTATGTAATGATGATAACATGTGGGCATGTCGTGTTGAAAGAGCAGTGAAACGCACTTATATTTAGAGAGAATCACACACACTCATGAACACAGTCTGCTCTCACACACACACACACACACACACACACACACACACACACACACACACACACACACACACACTCATGAACACAATCTGCTCTCACACACACACACACACACACACACACACACACACTCATGAACACAGTCTGCTCTCACACACACACACACACACACACACACACACACACACACACACACACACACACACACACTCATGAACACAATCTGCTCTCACACACACACACACACACACACACACACTCATGAACACAATCTGCTCTCACACACACACACACACACACACACACACACACACTCATGAACACAGTCTGCTCTCACACACACACACACACACACACACACACACACACTCATGAACACAATCTGCTCTCACACACACACACACACACACACACACACACACACACACACACACACACACACTCATGAACACAATCTGCTCTCACACACACACACACACACACACACACACACACACACACACTCATGAACACAGTCTGCTCTCACACACACACACACACACACACACACACACACACACTCATGAACACAATCTGCTCTCACACACACACACACACACACACACACACACACACACACTCATGAACACAGTCTGCTCTCTCACACACACACACACACACACACACACACACACACACACACTCATGAACACAATCTGCTCTCACACACACACACACACACACACACACACACACACTCATGAACACAGTCTGCTCTCACACACACACACACACACACACACACACTCATGAACACAGTCTGCTCTCACACACACACACACACACACACACTCATGAACACAATCTGCTCTCACACACACACACACACACACATACACACACACACACACACACACTCATGAACACAATCTGCTCTCACACACTCTCCTCCTCATCTCGTTTATATTCAGATGCACTCGTTTAACAGACGCTTTAAGTGACTCACAAACGAGGAACATCACAAACAACTGATCATGTGATCATCTGCCCTCACCTCCCTTCATCCGTTCTTTCTGTTCTCTAAATGTCTCAATTTACCCAGTGACATCATCACATCTCTAATCACGGCATGCAATCATATCATCATATCTAATCTCTGATCATCTGATCATCTCATCACACGATCACCAGCACGAGCACGAGCCGTCATACGGTTCTGGAGGAATCAACACTCTCCTGCAGGAGTGACCTCTACACACACATCTCGACACACACACCTCGACACACACACACACACACCTCTACACACACACCTCTACACACACACATCTCGACACACACACCTCTACACACACACCTCGACACACACACATCTCGACACACACACATCTCAACACACACCTCGACACACACACATCTCAACACACACACATCTCAACACACACATCTCGACACACACACATCTCAACACACACACATCTCGACACACACACATCTCAACGACACACACACATCTCAACACACACACACATCTCGACACACACACATCTCAACACACACACATCTCAACACACATCTCAACACACACACACATCTCAACACACATCTCAACACACACACACATCTCAACACACACCTCGACACACACACATCTCAACACACACACATCTCGACACACACACATCTCAACACACACACATCTCAACACACACACATCTCGACACACACACATCTCGACACACACACATCTCAACACACACCTCGACACACACACATCTCAACACACACACATCTCAACACACACCTCGACACACACACATCTCAACACACACACATCTCGACACACACACATCTCAACACACACACATCTCAACACACACCTCGACACACACACATCTCAACACACTACGCTTCCTCCTTATTAACCTTGTCACTGGTCATCTGTGCAGGACTGAAGAGTGTGTGACAGTGAACAGCACATGACCGGCACAACACCGCTGTAAACATCAACATCTACTGGCTCAATATGCGTTGAATATTCAATATTTTAACGGTAAAAGACTGTAAAAATGCTACGGTGTAAAAACTGTTAATCGGCTCAGAAGGTTTGGGTACTATATACGGTGAACAACTGTGATAGATCAACTGTACATTTAATGTAATTTTACAGTAAGATACTGTTAACTTTACAGTGTTTGGAAGTGAAAAAGAACAAGTCGTACAATTTACAGTGAAAAAACGTAAATTGTCATTCCCAGAATTCCCGGCGTGACGCTTCACATCTGATGTATTTTAGTTTCTTCATAGTTTTTCTTTTTTCTAATCAGTGATGTACATTAGGGTTTTATGTTACATTTAATGTTGTTAAATTAATGTTTATTGCATTTTTAAAATGACATGTGTTACCATGATAGTGTGTGTGTGTGTGTGTGTGTGTGTGTGTGTGTGTGTGTGTGTGTGTGTTTAGTGTGTTTAGTGTGTGTGTGTGTGTGAATGACACTGTGCAGCTTCTATATTTTAGTATTAACTATATTGTGGAAAAGCTCCTTGTGATGAGATTTGATTGATCATGTGACTCTCATCTCCACTGTGATTGGTGGTTGTAACAATGGTACAAAACAGGTATTAGTACTTCAATACATCGATAAATTAACTTTATATCAGATAAATTTAAGTCTGTAAAACCTTAAATGTTGTTACTGTATTTTTTATGGTAAATTTCTGCCAACCACAGCTGTCGTTTTTACCGTAAATTTGCCTTGCCTTAGTTCATTTAGATGATTCACTATAATGAATCGGTTCATTTGGATGATTCACTAAAAGGAAAAGAGAGTGTTTTCAAAAAGCTTAATTTTCATTAATAAAAACGCTGTATTAGTGTGGACCAGGCCTGAGAGAGGTGTGTGTGTGTGTGTGTTAGCAGAGGCTCCGCCCCCTCACCTGTGTAGTCATGGAGACACTCGCAGGTAAACCCGCCCTCGTGGCCGCGGCAGACGCCGTTAGCGCCGCAGGGTTTAGCGTAGCACAGGTCGATCTCCGTCTCGCAGTAGTCGCCGGTGAAGCCGATTGGACAGCGGCACCGCAGACCCGCGATCGGGTGGATCGGCCGGAACAAGATGGTGTCCGACGCCACGAACGGCGCCAGGCTGTCGAACTTCAGCACAGACACACACTTCATGTAGTTCTCGCACGGCTCGCGCAGGCAGATGTTGTCGTCGAACGGTAGCACCTCCTGCGAGGAGATCTGAGCCAGGAGACTCCGGTTCAGATACAGGCGCTCCTGAAGCTCCTCCGACCCGAAGAACTCGCCCAGCCGGGTCGTGACCCCGTGACCCCGCGACCCCTCGGCCGGTAGGGCCACGGACAGGCTGACGTTCAGGATGCCGGCGTTGACGTCGGTGTCGTCCTGGATGTTGAACACCACCACGTCTTCGCGAGACGCCGAGAGAACGCGGGCCACGCCCTCCAGGAACTGGGCCAATCGCAGCGAGAGGAAGCGCTCCTGGGACGTGTTGGCCAATCGCAGCGTGATGCTGTTGGAGAGCATCTCGTCGGTGATGACGGTGACCTGAAGCAGACACTGAGCCGACACTGAGTGAACACCGTCTGCAGAGACAGAGGAGTCCACAGTCAGATGAAGCATTCTGAACACACTCAAAACAGCATACTAAACTGGAGAGATTCACAGAAAGAACTTATTTTTTAACTTTGATGGTTCACTTAAATCAATCGGTTCAGTTGAACGGGTCATTAAAATGAATTGGTTCAGATGAACAGGTCACTAAAATGAATTGGCTCATTTGGATGATTCACTAAAGTGAATCGGTTCATTTGCATGGTCCACTTACATGAATCGGTTCAGTTGAACGGGTCGCTAAAATGAATTGGCTCATTTGAATGATTCACTAAAATGAATCGGTTCAGTTGAACAGTCCACTTACATGAATCGGTTCATTTGAACAGGTCACTAAAATGAATAGGTTCATCAGGATGATTCACTAAAATGAATCGGTTCATTTTCATGGTTCACTTAAATGAATCGGTTCAGTTGAACGGTCGCTCAAATGTATTGGTTCGTTTGAATGATTCACCAAAATGAATCGTTCATTTGCATGGTTTATTTAAATGAATCGGTTAATTCGGACAGTTCACTTAAATGAATCAGTTCATGGTTTGCATGCTTCACTTAAAAAAAACTGTTTATTTAAACGATTCACTTAAATTAATTGGTTCATATTGACTGATCACTTAAATCCATTCATTTGGACGGTTCACCAAAATAAATCTGTTCATTTGGGCTGTTCACTATTTTAATTGGTCAAAATTATTTGGTTCAAACATAATTGATTGATTCAGGCATTGCACATCAATGTTATTAGCTACTTTTGTTAGTAGTTTGACTGTAGTTGAACTCATTTAAACGGTGAATATCTTGTAGTTTGTCTAACACGGTTTTGGCTCTAACGAGTTCCTTCAGAACAATCTAGCAGTGATCGCTAATTAACCGAACACTCCTCCAATCCCCCAGGATGCAAATAACCGGGATTAATCCGTCGCTCGAACCGCCTGCCAATAAACAACTGATCCCAGTCCAGGACAGAGAAAGGAGCGCTGGGAACCGTTTACAACACAAACAACACAAAACACACTTGATCAAATCAAACGCAGTGTGAATGCAGAGAGAAAGAACACTACGCTAACTATAAAACACAAACAAACACGTTAATTAGACACAATTAGGGACATTAATTCAAGTATTCAGACCTGAACCTGAACTCCACATTTCCCCTGTCAGACACACACACACACACACACACACACACACACACACACACACACAGCCTGTCAGGAGCGACACTGAAGAATCACACTCGGTTTATGAAGCGCAGGTTTCAAACGTTTAATCTCTGAAAATGTTGAGTTAAAAGAAACAAATAATGTGGATAATGGGCGAGATCGACTGAGGCGTGTTTCCAGCCTCACACACACACACACACACACTAAGAAATGAGGCCAACGGCGTCAACACACATGAACATCAGCCACACAAACACACACACACACACACACACACACATATGAACATCAACCACACAAACACACACACACACACACACACGCATCAGCCACACAAACACACACACACACACACACACACACACATATGAACATCAACCACACAAACACACACACACACACGCATCAGCCACACACACACATACACACAAACACACACACACACACACGCATGAACATCAGCCACACAAACACACACACACACACATGCATCAGCCACACACACACACACACACACGCATGAACATCAGCCACACAAACACACACACACACACACACACGCGCATGAACATCAGCCACACAAACACACACACACACACACACACAAACACACACACACATACGCATGAACATCAGCCACACACACACACACACACACACACACAGACGCATGAACATCAGCCACACACACACAAACACACACACGCATGAACATCAGCCACACAAACACACACACACACATACGCATGAAAATCAGCCACACACACGCACACACAACCATCAGCCACACAAACACACACACAAACACATACGCAAGAAAATCAGCCACACACTCACACACTCATGCTGGAGTTTCTGAATCATCATCACACAAACATGAAGCCCTTAATGATCAACAACATTCACTTCAATATGCAAATGTGATCAACAGATCCAGAAGAATGATTGGCAGGTAAAGAGCCCAATCACAGATCAGATGATCCGATTGACTTTCACTCTCACGTTTTTCCCTCATTTCTCAAACTCAACACAACGAACACACTCCCGGAGCTGCAGTGAAACATGAGGGTCGATCTGAACACACACACCGCCAGAGACGTACCCACAATGCACTGCGGCACCGAGCACTGTAATCAAGCCGTCAAGAGTCTATCATCAAACCCCTGCCAGTGTGTGTGTCGTTCTGATTGCAGGAATACACACTCACACACACACACACACACACACACACACACACACACACACACATATCAGATATATATTTACCAGCATCATCTGAAGAACATCACACTCTCTCTCTCTCTCACACACACACACACACACTCACTGCTTTACATTCATCATCAGACTCCTGAAAACACCCAGAATCCTCTGCAGTTCAAAGAGAATAACGAGTGGAGGTCGATCTGTGACCTACATATGAGGAACAACTGATGCTCTCCTTCACTTACTACTGAATCTTTATCACTTTATCAATGTTCTGAGTTTTTCTATTTTATTTGTTTGTGTCTGTTTTGTTGTTTTTTGGATATTTGTGACATTTTGAATTAAAAAAAGTACAATTCCTATGAAATAAATGATAGACAGATGAGTTGCTATGCATTTCCAAGGGTGTTTTAAATGGTTGCTAGGACAGACAGACAGACAGACAGACAGACAGACAGATAGATAGATAGATAGATAGATAGATAGATAGATAGATAGATAGATAGATAGATAGATAGATAGATAGATAGATAGATAGATAGATAGATAGATAGATAGATAGATAGATAGATAGACAGACAGACAGACAGACAGACAGACAGACAGACAGACAGATAGATAGATAGATAGATAGATAGATGGATAGACAGATAGATAGATAGATAGATAGATAGATAGATAGATAGATAGATAGATAGATAGATAGATAGATAGATAGATAGATACAGTGGGGAGAACAAGTATTTGGTACAGAAACCTTTGTTTGCGATTACAGAGATCATACGTTTCCTGTAGTTCTTGACCAGGTTTGCACACACTGCAGGGATTCTGGCCCACTCC
>CM040825.1:44657156-44682156 GCA_022828995.1 Vimba vimba
TGGAGCGGATGTGGCCTGAACCACGATGACGTACTCCGAGCGAGTCTCGTAGTCGAGGTCGGTCAGAGCGGTGAGCTCTCCGGAGAAGATGTCCAGTTGGAAGACCTCTGGGATATTGCCTTCGACGATTTGGTACATGATTTGAGCGTTGCTGCCCTCGTCCGGGTCTGACGCGGATATGTGAGCCACAACAAGCCCGATGGGACTGTTCTCCTCCACGAAGATATCAAACTCGTCTTTCTCGAACACAGGCGGGTTATCGTTCACATCTAAAACGGTTACTTGAATGTCAACCGGCGTTTTGAGCGCCGGAACTCCTTTATCAACCGCAAACGCTTGGAGGTTATAGATAGGCGTGTTTTCTCGGTCAAGTCGTCGTAGCGTGCGAACGATCCCCGACGTGGACTCGATGATGAAGTCGCCGTCACCATCTTCTCCGCCCTGGAACGTGTAGAAAACTCGCCCGTTGAGGCCTGAGTCATGGTCGATCGCGGAGACTTGCAAAACGCTGGAGAACACGGGAATGTCTTCTGTAACGGAGCCTAAGTAACGATCCCGTAGGAACACGGGTGAGTTGTCATTCACGTCGTTCACAAGGATCTCAAGGTACGTAGTGTCGGATTTCTGCGGGATGCCGTTGTCTCGAGCCGTGATGGCGAGCGTGTACGAAACTTGATCTTCGTAGTCCAGCTCCAACCGCGTGGTTACGGCGCCGCTGTCCGCGTCGATGTGAAACTGAGGGATGCTATCGTCCATGAAGTATGTAATCCGAGCGTTTTCGCCCGTATCCTCGTCCGTTGCACTGATCATCACCACTGTTGTGCCGACGCCCCGGTCCTCGTTGATGTTGACGGTGTAATGTGAGCTCTGGAAGACTGGTCTGTGAGTGTTAGCATCCGTGACGTTAACGTAAACCTTCCCCGTGTCGAAGCGTGTGCCGTCTGACGCCATGACGGTTAGCACGTACTGTCTCTCGAGCTTGTAGTCTAGCGGTAGCGCGAGCGTTATTAAGCCTCCGCCGCTCTGGCTGGTGATAGAGAAACGGTTTCTGGTGTTTCCGCTTGAGATCTGATACGTCACAACGCTGTTGATATCCTGATCGACGGCGGACACGGTTACGACACTCGTTCCTACAGCCGCGTCCTCGTTCAGACGCATGTAATACGCCTTTTGCGTAAACTCAGGGTTGTTGTCGTTAACGTCTAGAATGGTCATGCTAATGCTAGCGGAGGAAGACATAGCCGGCGTTCCGTGGTCTCGTGCTTCCACTCCGAAGTTATAAAAGTCCACGCTTTCTCTATCCAACTCGGATGCTACGATAATCCAGCCTGTGCTGTTGTTAATGGCGAATGGGAAGTTTGGCGTAGTCTCCGTGAGACGGTATTCCAAACGGGAGTTTTCGCCAGCATCGGCATCTATAGCTTGAATGTGAATGACGGAGTATCCGACGGGAACGTTTTCCAGCACCGTAGCCTGGAACGGAGTGCTGACGAATATCGGCGCATTGTCGTTAACGTCAAGAACTTGCACCGTGACGAGGCCACTGATGTTGGAGAGCGGCGGGCGTCCGCCATCTTGCGCTCGAATGCGAAGCATGTACTCTTTATTAATCTCGTAATCCAGCTGACTCACAAGGTCCAGTTTCCCCGTTTGAGCGTCGATGTAGAACTGGCCTCGCGTATTTCCGCTCATGATGCTGAAATGGACCACGGCGTTGTTCCCCCGGTCCTGGTCGGTCGCCGTAACCTGCAGGATTTCTGTGTTGGGCGTCAAGTCTTCGGGAACTTGAACGACGTAGCGTTTCTCGCTGAACTGTGGTGCGTTGTCATTATCGTCCTCCACAACAATGCACACGGTTGCCGTAGCGCTGCGAGGCCCGGGGTCACGACCTTGATCATTCGCTTCAACCAGTAGCATGTAGGATTCAACAGTTTCGCGGTCGACTAGACCTCGTGTGCGAATAACGCCGGAGCGGGAATCGATCTCGAATACGTTGTTAGTCCCATTGTTTAGCAAATGATAAAGGATGTTTCCGTTGACGGGAGCGTCGCCATCCGTGGCACGTACAGTCAAGACCTCGTAACCGATTTCCAAGTTTTCTCGCACGCTTTCTTTATAGTCTTCCTGTTCGAAGACAGGGTCGTGATCGTTTGTATCGCTAACCGTTACGGTGAGAGTCGCCATGGCAGTACGTCGTGGCGTTCCGTGATCCACAGCCGTGACTCTAAACACATGTGTGTCCTTCGTTTCTCTATCTAGTATCTCCATGGTGGAAACAACTCCGGTGGCTGGGTCAACGGCGAAAAGATTGTTGGAACGACTATCAAACAAGGCCTCTAAGAAGTATTCCAACCTGCCAGCTTCACCCTCGTCCGGGTCAACAGCTTTTAAAACAACAACAAAAGTCCCGGATGGTTGATTCTCTGGAACGGACACCTGATACATGGGAGGTTGAAACTGAGGGTTATTGTTTACGTTCCTTCTCCTCCTGCTCAGAAGCCCTGAGTTTGAGCGCGCGGCCCGTTTAAGTAACGTCCTCAGGTGAGTTTGAGTGAACGGACCACGACCCACGCGCCAGTGCGCATGCGTGACACCCATACGTGCGTGTCCCACGCAGCGCAGTTGAAACTCTAGCATTGAGTCGCGAGGGAAACACAGCGGAGCCGAAGTAAACAAACGACCCTCGGAGACGTAAAACGCTGAAGTCCCGGTTACGTTACACTGCGTCGGGTTGCCCGGTAACACATCAAACACACGGAAAACAGCGGTCCCCGCCTCATGACACTCTGAAGCATCTATTAAACTTATAATCTCCACGTCTAGTTTTTCTTCGCGTTTGCGTTTAAGCGCGCAGTTCTTTCCGTGAACGTGCACATTATACTGGCTTGTTAAAAGGTGTCTAAACCCGGACGCCTTATCCACACAGTCCATGATCGTGTACACAGTGAACGGGTTCGAAAGAACCGATTCGCAGTTCAAAGCGCCGGAGAAAGTGAGCACTCCCGCGTCCCGGTGAAGGAAACTCTCGGCGAACCGGGGAACGATGAGCTGGTCCAGCGCGCAGGAGCCGGTGATCGCGATCGCGGTGCCCGGTCCCGCATCCTCACTCACGTGCACATCGAAACAATCCACGAGCCAGGGGAGTTCAAACCACCCGAAAACAATGAGCAACAAATCCCACTTCATCGCTCCTCGCTGCTGCTCTTCCACGGAGAATGAATTACATCCAGTTTTTCCCTTCAAAGTTGGCGTGTGGAGTCTCCATGCTGATCCACGCACTGCGGTCACACACACACACGCACACACACACCTCCAGTGAATCCGGGGAGGGGGATCATTAACATAAACCTGATTCAGAGCGTCGGGGTCGGGAGAGGGAGAGGGAGAGGGAGGGAGGGGGGTACAGTGGGGGCAGATCTCAAAAGGGCAACTGCCCCAAGACACCCTGCCGATGCTATTCAGAAAATATATTTGCTCTGGAGAGGGAAATCAAGTCATTTTACTGAGTAAAGAATTGTATTAGACTCAGTCCTTTATCGTCGAAAGAGCGTTAAAGTTGTTGTATTACTATTTAATAACAGTGCACTACAAATACACAAGCTGGCAAGTTCCAGAAAGGCTATAAAGATGCAAATAATACTTATCCCAAGCTAACAGGGAACGTTTTATCAAAGTATGAACAAACGTTATTCTAGTAACGTTAATATTATTAATAATAATAATAATAATAAATTGTATTTATATCGCGCTTTTCTTATACCCAAAGCGCTAGAGCTAGATCTAGAACGTTCGTGCAGTTATCTGGTCTTTAATAATGTTCTCAAAACGTTAGCACTAAAACATTTCGTTAATGGAACGTTTGTCTATTTTTTTTTATTTATTTATTTTTACTTTACTGCTTGTTTCAGAACGTTCTTCATTTCCTATAATGATTGCAAAATGATAAAATGGAATGTTAACGTTCGCCAAACCAAGAAAAATGTTTAAACGTTAAAAATGGACGTTCTGAACGTTCCACTAAACCGCCAAATATAGGCTAATACATTTTTTTTTTTAACCCTGACGATTGTGTGACTGATGATTTGGTTATTTGGTCTGCTTAGCAACATTAACATCATTAATGCACATTTATAAAGGAGCAAAATATATAAATAAATAGCTATCAATTTTAAAATGAAACAGAAATGCATCCGACGGCTAAACAAAGAAAACACATTTTAAATATCAGTGAAATGAGTCGGGAAAAGCTCTTTCAGTTCTCCGCGAGAGAGTTGTGTGTTTTGTGTGACTGGTGCATTAGCAGAGCTCCTGAGTTGTTTAAATAATATTTTATGATTTCCCCCCCCAGAAATGTTTGATGTTATCTTGACGCCTCCTGCTGTCCCGAACATGTCAGCGCATGTGCAGTACGTTTTACCCATAGACTGTAAAGGTTTTACCTCACACAGATAGGTAAAATCTATTATCTTGAAATAACGAGTGTGTTTCTGTGGTACATAATATTTAAATACCTACCATTGCGTTTAATATTTACATTTACTGCCCTGACTCATTTAAATCAATATCAGCACGTGCCCTGTGAACTGCGTTTGTACTGGACTATCGATAGAGGACGCTGTTCCCCGGATGATGTGAAGCGGGGCACGTGATCTAACGAACCTTCTCATCTCAGACTTCTTATACTGTCTATGATTACAGATAATTGCTGAATAACTCTACCGGATATGATTTATATGGGGCACAATCGTTTGATTAATATTTCACGACACGTATCTCGACCTAAAGTTTTCACATATTTTATAAAATATTCTATTCTGCCCAGCAACGGCTCGGCGAAGATTCGCGCTCTTTTTTTCCTGAGGATAAAATGTAGTCCAAAAATGAAATAACGAGAGTAATCAAAAGAAGAGAACGAGTAAGAATTAACATGAAAATGCTAGTGTCAAAATTTGTATAAAAAACAGAGAGTTTAAACAACAGCTCGCATTTGAGTGCTAAAGATTTGTCTTATGACTGAAAAGGAAAGTCTCCTCATCAAACACAGATTTACTGTGTGATTATTAATTTCATTAAGATATGATTAATTAATCACCAGAGAAGATGAGAGATGTGTGTATAATGCGTGATAACGGCCGATTTACTGGCTATTATCCGGCCTATTACAAATGAGTTTATGCTGATGAAATATTGATTAGCGTGTAATTGACTTTATTATGTGAGAAAGAGACATGATAGTAAATGATTGTCCAGCACCAAAGCAACTTGTGTATGTTAACCAGCATTTTACAGTAAAACGTTTTAAACAAACATAACACACAGTTAGTTTTTACTATTTTTATTGTAGCTGGAGGCCCTAAAACAACAAACTTGTAAGCTTTACAAAAAATAAACAAAAAAAATGACCAAAAGGAAAAAAAAAATTGACATAATAATCCACCCTGAAGAAAACAATGAAACCGTCTGACGCTCCCAGATGGACAGAGAGAGAGAGAGACGGGAGGAATATGTTTGCTGCTTTTGTTAATGACACACACACTCGCACATACACACACTCACACTCATCTGTGTGGATTCAAACAGAACGTTTAATATTAACAGCAAAATCAATATTAATGATAGAGGTCATAATACATACATGTGTGTATATTTATATATATATTTATATATATATCCCGCCTCTCCTGGAAAACTTGTTCTTCTGATGCTGGGAGAAAAGCTCCGCCCCCACGGTGATGTCATCAATCAGACACAAACAAACAGCACTGGTTTAATACTACATGATTACAGACAGAGAGAGAGAGAGAGAGAGAGAGACGGGTGCATTGAACAAAAAACAAAAAGCCTTTTCTCCTTTTTCATTTGTTTTCCACAGACAGAGAGAGTGAGGTGGAGAGACAGAGAGAGAGAGTGAGAGAGAGAGAGATGGTGTCTAGCTTTGCTGTTTGCGTTGGCTAAGCGCGATCATCAGGTCGTTCTTCAGAGCCTCCTGCTTCGATTTATCCGCCAGCGTCTGGACGCTCCTGAAACACACACACACACACACACACACACACACAGACGTAAGAGAGGAAAACACACACACTTCAACGACTTTTCCATCGCAAACTGAATCAACCGCATGAATCTGCGCTGAGTTTAACGGGCTACTCACTGGGGTTGGGCATCGTCTGAATTTTAACGATTCTAATTTCAATTCTGCTTATCGATTCCTAATTTTGATTCCAATAAGGTACAAAAAAGCAAAACCTTAAGCTGTGATCACACTACAAGCGACTGTTGAATTTGAATTGAATTTTAACTATTCCAATAAGGTTACATAGTTAGATATTAGATTTCATTCACATTTAGTGTTATTGTAAACATGTAACTGTGTCTGAATATCATCAGGATAAAGAACACTCACACAAGGAGCGTTTGCCTGAGGTTTAAAAACACCATAGAAGAACAACTAGCAGAACTAATATACACTTCAGGCTTTATTAAAGACAATAAACGTGTGCATGTGGATTAGTGTTATTATAGAGACGGCACATATATTATATTAGGAATATTAGGCTGCCGTCTCTTTAAGAGCTGCCGGACCCGATACACTGATGCACATCTGTGAAAAACAGTCGTCTCTCGCTCAGAGTGTTGAAAGTCATATTGAAGTATGATCACAAAAGGAATCGATAAGAGGAATCGAAATTTTAATTTAATATCAAGTATCCGATTCCCAACCCGACTCACACATTAATGTTGGTGAGCTGTACCCAGAATGCACCTGCATGCAGTTAGTGTGTTTGTTAAGGAGGTCGTGCAGGCACACACACACACATGCCTCTGACCCTAGTCAATGTAGATCTGACGCTGGGTCAGAACCTGAGAGAGCTCCCGCTGCAACTGACGGTACTTTTGATTATCAGGAAGAGACTCGATAGATCTGGAGCCCATCGACACAATGATAGAGAGACAGAGAGAGAGAGAGAGAGAGAGACAGGTGAAGAGACAGACAGAGAGAGAGAGAGAGAGAGACAGGTGAAGAGACAGAGAGAGAGAGAGAGAGAGAGAGAGAGAGAGAGAGAGAGACGGGTGAAGAGACAGACAGAGAGAGAGAGAGAGAGACGGGTGAAGAGACAGACAGAGAGAGAGAGAGAGAGACAGGTGAAGAGACAGAGAGAGAGACAGACAGAGAGAGAGAGAGAGAGAGACGGGTGAAGAGACAGACAGAGAGAGAGAGAGAGAGAGACGGGTGAAGAGACAGACAGAGGAATGAAAAACAGTGGAGAAATATGAGGAAACCTCAGCAGGAAGAGATGAAGAATCTGTAATGAATCTGTCATTTTGAATCAATCCATTTGCGACCAGAATAATGAAACAAAAACACTTATATGTAACATGGAGTGAATGACTTAAAAAAAAAAAAAAAAACCTGTTGTGGAAGTTCATATGAGAAACGTGGGTAAAAATGTAGATTTTCTGATTCGTAGAAGGAAAACATGCGAATCTCTTAAATTCAGTTCTCGCTGGCCGACTCTTCTGAATCAGTTTATTCAAGACGACTCCGACTCTTCTGAATCAGTTCATTCAAGACGACTCCGACTCTTCTGAATCAGTTCATTCAAGACGACTCCGACTCTTCTGAATCAGTTCATTCAAGACGACTCAATCTCAAACGTTCCTGATTCACAGCGTATGAATCTGACCCAGGCTATCATCGAGAACTAAAACCACAACTATTAAGAAAAGCTTTTCTGTTAACTGAAAATAAAGCTGAAATAGTTGAAAAAAGAAACGAAAATGAAAAAATGTTGCCTTGGCAGTAAAATGAAAGAAGTGAAGTTTAAAACTAACTAAAACTGAAATAAAAATAAACCTTAAAAGCAATATTAAAAAAAACTAATAAAATGACAAAAGCACATAATGAAATAACTAAAAATTTAACTAAAATTAACATGAAAACTAAAAAATATTAAAATAAAAGCCAATTCAAAATAATGCAACTAAAATAGAAAGTAAAATAACACTGATCTGAAGTGAGTAACGACACTGATTCATGAGTCTCAAGTACAACTGTACAAGTTGCTGGTTCACTGAGTCTGAACACGAGTGAGTCGAGAACTGTGAGCAGTTCAGTGAGTCATCAGAGGGATTCTCAGTCAGCGAGTCTGAGTCGGTTCATTAAAAGAATCACTCGTATGACTCTAGTTGCTGGTTCACTGAGTCTGAACACGAGTGAGTCGAGAACTCAACAGATGCGGTGACTTTAGTTGTAGATTGAGGAACGCATGAGTAGATGAGTGAAGACAACCAGAGCGTCACAGAAGTCTAGTGTGGGTCGAGTGTGTATCGTGTGGGTCGAGTGTGTGTCGAGTGTGTGTCGTGTGATCGTACCTCAGGCCGTTCACGATGTCCTTGGTCTTGCCAAAGTATATTTCATTGAGAGTGGAGCGGATCTTGTTCTCCATGTCCTAAAAGACACACACACACCGTTAAAACATGTATGACGACATGTGTAACCTAAACTAGTACTGAAGCGTGTGTGTGTGTGAGAGAGTGAGTGAGTGAGTGTGAGTGTGTGATAGTGAGTGTGAGAGTGTGAGAGTGAGTGAGAGAGTGAGTGAGTGAGTGAGTGAGTGAGTGAGTGTGAGAGTGAGTGAGTGAGTGTGTGATAGTGAGTGTGAGAGTGTGAGAGTGAGTGAGTGAGTGAGTGAGTGAGTGAGTGTGAGAGTGTGAGAGTGAGTGTGTGATAGTGAGTGTGAGAGTGTGAGAGTGTGAGAGTGAGTGAGTGAGTGTGAGAGTGTGAGAGTGAGTGTGTGATAGTGAGTGTGAGAGTGTGAGAGTGTGAGAGTGAGTGAGTGAGTGTGTGATAGTGAGTGTGAGAGTGTGAGAGTGTGAGAGTGAGTGAGTGAGTGTGAGAGTGAGTGAGTGATAGTGAGTGTGAGAGTGTGAGAGTGAGTGAGTGAGTGAGTGAGTGTGAGAGTGAGTGAGTGAGAGTGAGTGTGTGATAGTGAGTGTGAGAGTGTGAGAGTGAGTGAGTGATAGTGAGTGTGAGAGTGTGAGAGTGAGTGAGTGAGTGAGTGTGAGAGTGTGAGAGTGAGTGTGAGAGTGTGAGAGTGTGAGAGTGTGAGAGTGTGAGAGTGAGTGTGTGATAGTGAGTGTGAGAGTGTGAGAGTGAGTGAGTGAGTGAGTGTGAGAGTGAGTGAGTGAGAGTGAGTGTGTGATAGTGAGTGTGAGAGTGTGAGAGTGAGTGAGTGATAGTGAGTGTGAGAGTGTGAGAGTGAGTGAGTGAGTGAGTGTGAGAGTGTGAGAGTGAGTGTGTGATAGTGAGTGTGAGAGTGTGAGAGTGTGAGAGTGAGTGAGTGAGTGTGTGATAGTGAGTGTGAGAGTGTGAGAGTGTGAGAGTGAGTGAGTGAGTGTGAGAGTGAGTGAGTGATAGTGAGTGTGAGAGTGTGAGAGTGAGTGAGTGAGTGAGTGAGTGTGAGAGTGAGTGAGTGAGAGTGAGTGTGTGATAGTGAGTGTGAGAGTGTGAGAGTGAGTGAGTGATAGTGAGTGTGAGAGTGTGAGAGTGAGTGAGTGAGTGAGTGTGAGAGTGTGATAGTGAGTGTGAGAGTGTGAGAGTGTGAGAGTGTGAGAGTGTGAGAGTGAGTGTGTGATAGTGAGTGTGAGAGTGTGAGAGTGAGTGAGTGAGTGAGTGAGTGTGAGAGTGAGTGAGTGAGAGTGAGTGTGTGATAGTGAGTGTGAGAGTGAGTGAGTGATAGTGAGTGTGAGAGTGTGAGAGTGAGTGAGTGAGTGAGTGTGAGAGTGTGAGAGTGAGTGTGTGATAGTGAGTGTGAGAGTGTGAGAGTGAGTGAGTGAGTGAGTGAGTGAGTGAGTGAGTGTGTGTGAGAGTGAGTGAGTGAGTGTGAGAGTGTGAGAGTGAGTGTGTGATAGTGAGTGTGAGAGTGTGAGAGTGAGTGAGTGAGTGTGAGAGTGTGAGAGTGAGTGAGTGAGAGTGTGAGTGAGTGAGTGTGTGATAGTGAGAGTGAGTGAGTGAGTGAGTGAGTGAGTGAGTGAGTGTGAGAGTGAGTGTGAGTGAGTGAGTGTGAGATAGTGAGTGTGAGAGTGTGAGAGTGTGAGAGTGAGTGAGTGAGTGAGAGTGTGTGAGTGAGTGAGTGAGTGAGTGAGTGTGAGTGAGTGAGTGAGTGAGTATGAGTGAGTGAGTGAGTGTGTGATAGTGAGAGTGAGTGAGTGAGTGAGTGAGTGAGTGAGTGAGTGAGTGTGAGAGTGAGTGAGTGAGTGAGTGAGTGAGAGTGAGTGAGTGAGTGTGAGATGGTGAGTGTGAGAGTGTGAGAGTGAGTGAGTGAGTGAGTGAGTGAGTGTGAGTGAGTGTGAGAGAGAGTGAGTGTGAGTGAGTGTGAGTGAGTGAGTGTGAGTGAGTGTGAGAGTGAGTGTGAGTGAGTGAGTGAGTGAGTGAGTGAGTGTGAGTGAGTGAGTGAGTGAGTGAGTGTGAGTGAGTGAGTGAGTGAGTGAGTGAGTGAGTGAGTGAGTGAGTGAGTGAGAGTGAGTGAGTGAGTGTGAGTGAGTGTGTGAGAGTGAGTGAGTGAGAGTCACCTCCACCAAGCGTCCGATGTTGGCAATGTGAGGGGAAGATTCGCCGACCGTCTCATCTTTCTCCATCTGAGAGACACACACACAGGTCAGCAGCACACAGTAACTGGACACGCGAGTATAAGAGTGTGTGCGCGAGTGTTACCTGTCGAGTGAGGCTGCCGCCCAGGTTCATGGTTCCAGAGCCGGTTTTGGTGGTCTGAAGCCACAGCATGACGGTGGACGTGAGTTTATAATGAGCCGTGCGGCCGCTGGACTTCTCCTGAAACACACACACACACACACACACACACACACAGACATTCACACACTTCCTGTTTCGCTGACATTGCAAATGACATCACTTCCTGGATGTGTGTGTCTCACCTGCACCTCCACCACATGGATGGAGTCCCAGCATCCCTTGATCTTCTTGGAGCCGTCGCCGGCCTTCTTGATGAGGATGACTCCAGCGAACCCGTGATCCAGATCCCACAGGTAGACGGAGGAGACCCCGCCCTCGAAGTACCTGTGGGCGGAGCAGAGCGTCAGCCAATGGCAGCGCGGCGGCGCTGAGGGGGAGGGGCTTGTACTCACAGGTCTCGGTACTGGTCGAAGGCATTGTTGGCCTCCACCTCCAGCTTCCTGAGCCGCGCGGAGGGCATCGCTCCATCGTCGATCGGGGGCTCGTACTTATTACTCCAGGGGGATCTGGGACACACAAACACACATACGTGACATCATCAGAGCGCGCAAACACACACGTGACATCATCAGAGCACGCAAACACACGTGACATCATCAGAGCACGCAAACACACGCGTGACATCATCAGAGCGCATAAACACACACCATTTTAATCGCTCTGGAATGGTTAAATTAAGTTTTAGTAATCCAAAATCATATCTAAATTAAAATTATGAAATGTATGCAATTTAACAACAATTTATTAAGAGTTTAACAAATAATATTTTTAGGGCCCTATGGTCCGTGTACTTTTTCATTCATTCATTATTCTATTTCGGAATGAAAGATGAAATGTAATAAAGGGTGCAGCTTGGTTTTTTGTTTAAAAGAAAAAAAGCAGAAATGGCTGTATTTTGTTTTCCAAATGTATTGTTGTCATCAAATAATAGTATTAGAAAATTGGACGACATCTCCGATCGTTTTTTAATTTGTAATATTTATTTGTACGTTTATTGTATTTCATTTGACTGATCCTATCTTTACCCGGAAGTAAATTACACCGTCGTGCGAAGTCATAGATATATACACTAGATGTCGCCTGGGCTACGGCAGTTCATTGGAACGAATGCGTCAGTAGAGCCGCCATCTTGGAACAGGGGAGCCCCTCCTCTTTAATGCATCAGCATCGATGTAGGCAGAGGTTTAACGGAAATAATATCGCCATAAATCGTCATGAATGCGATTTTCTAGTTTTTTTGGTCCGTTCTAACGGTCAGACATTAAGGTTTAAGGTTTTGATATTAAGATAATCTACTTTTTCAAAATATAATGCATAGTGCTAGTAGGCCTAAGTTTACTAGTCACATTCTTCCACTTGGGTAAACTCAGAATGAACTATCGCTACTATATATATATATATATATGAGCAAAACTTGGCCACTAAATATTTAACATTAAATTATTTTCATGATCACACTTAAAGTTAAATTGAACAAGCGCAACATTCAGCATTCAATCAAATATTCTAAAAGATGTATTATTAATAATAATGTTATTTCAACATAATATCTCGTTATTTCGACATAATATGTGTGTGTGCAACAAGCAAGATGTGCATTTGTAAATCCGGTGACGTGTGCATTGATTATTAATAAACTAGTGTTTTCTGAGTCAGTGTCGGCTGCAAAGATGAAGTTGCCGATCGCCATGTTCGTAGTGAACACTATAGAGAGAAATATTATTTTAAAATTCATCTTTCATTCCGGAATAGAATAATGAATGAACGAAAAACTACACGGACCCCGTATGAAATCCCAAATCCATTTTTCTGGAATCCGTTTTTCAATGGTTTAATTAAACTTGAATAACCAAAAAGCACATTTAATCCACTAAATTAAAATTTTAACTTCATTTATTACAATTTTAACAGTAATAGCACCCTACTAAATGTTTTAGCATTTCAGAAATGTTGCTGTGCGTTTTAATTTCTCTGTATTCGTGATTTAATACAAATTCATCATCAAAAACGACATTAACAATTTAATGAATATTTTCAAAAGGTAAAGTTTCTGGTGTGTTGTGTCATGTATGTGAGCATGGAGTGGTTGACCTCTGACCTGTAGGAGTCGCCGTCGCGGTTGTAGTCGCACAGCAGATAGTCTTTGCCCACGACTTTATCACGAGCGATCTTCAGCGGCTGATCCACAGACGACAGCAGATCTTCACACAGGCTGGGCACCTGAACACACACACACACACACACACACACACACACACACACAGAACAAATGAATCACCCTGCTGGAGAGGAAGTGGATTCCTGTCACACACTCATTACTGAACCATCAAGCGTCACACACACACACTGAGAGCCGTTCGCTCCTGCTGCGTGACTGACACCAGCGCTAATAACCGCTAACAACAGAGCGAACGAACACACAGTTCAGACACACTCAGCTCTGACTCACAGAAGCAGAGATTTAACTGGACATCTTTCACAACGCTCTCTTACGCATGATGAAAACACAACAACAGCATCATGACAGTCGTGCGCTGAACTGAAAGCAGCGTTATCTAAAGATCACTGTAGTCCGCCTCGTATCATGACAACGCCATTTCAGGCTTTACTTCAGAACTCTGAAGTGTTTCTCTCGGCGTAACAGTGTGAGGGATTTACCGTCCGAGTGAACCTCAACTCAGCGCTCGGGCAAACTCTTCTGAGGTCACATGACTCGCTGGGAATAGGCACGGCGATCAGCAGTCGAACGTTTCCTCATTAAACTATTCAGATTTTTCGTTAAATGAAATTAAGAAGAAATAAATTCTAATATGACAAAAAAATAAGATGAAAAACTGTTAAAGTTTTACATTTTGTATTTTATATTTATTTAAATTGACAAATATATAAAAAAAATTTTTAACTAAAATTACTAAAACCTTAAATTAAATTTATATAGAAAATGTTCAAAAAACAAACAAAAACTAATAAAAATGACAAAAGCACATAGAATTACTAAAACGGAAAAATTATACAGATATTTATATACACACTAAAACTGAAATACAAATTAAAGTTAAATAGAAATATATTTAATAATATAAAATATAAAAAAAATGACAAGAGCACACGGATTTACTAAAATGGGAAAAAAATATATGCATCACACACACTTTTCTATATACACACACTTATATTTCAGTTTTAGTGTATATATATATATATATTAAAATATAAATTAAAGTTAAATAGAAATATATAAAAAACAAATCTAATAAAAGCATAACAAAATTGCAAAAACTAAAATGAAAACAACAGGCATAAATAAAGATCAGTAGGAGCGTATATAAATAACACTAATGTTCTTCACACAGAGCATCAGAAGACGTCAGAAGAGTTACAGACGTTTGAGGCTGTGATTTCTGGAGATGTTTCGGAGCGTGTGAAGGACGAGAGCGTGAGAAGGAGAGTGAACACACACACACACACACACACACACACTGACCAGGTCGATGAGGTCGCTGAGGTTCTTCTCGATCTGTTGCGGAGGCAGACGCCTCATCAGGTCCAGCGCACAGTCCAACTGCTGCTCGTTCTGCAGACACACACACGAGAACACATCACTGTAACACACACACACACACCGCTCACAGCTCTACGGACAATCATCAAACACACACACGAGAACACATCAGTCACGCTGTAACACACACACACACACCGCTCACAGCAGCTCTACGGACAATCATCAAACACACACACACGAGAACACATCACTGTAACACACACACACACACACACACACACACACCGCTCACAGCTCTACGGACAATCATCAAACACACACACGAGAACACATCAGTCACGCTGTAACACACACACACACACCGCTCACAGCAGGTCTACGGACAATCATCAAACACACACACACACGAGAACACATCACTGTAACACACACACACCGCTCACAGCTCACAGCAGCTCTACACACATTACAGGACAATCAAACACACACACGAGAACACATCAGTCACGCTGTAACACACACACACACACACACACACACACACACACACACACACACACACAGCAGCTCTACACACATTACAGGACAATCATCAATCAATACTTCTACTCATTCAACTGATCAAAAGTGACAGCTTTGTAATGTTACACAACATATTCTATTTCAAAGTTCTTCTGAACTTCCTATTCTTCAAAGAATCCTGAAAAATAAAACGTATGATCATTTCAACAAAAATATGAAACTGTTGTCAACACTGATAATAATCATAAATGTTTCTCGAGCATCATCATATTAGAGCGCTGAATTAGCACAGAGGCACTTTAATGAGCTTCAGTCTGTTGGTTGCAATCCACTGCCATTATAAAGCTTGGAAGAGCCAGGACATTTATTAATATAACTCTGATAGTGTTCGTCTGAGAGAAGAGTGTCACACACACACTAGGATGAGTTCAGGGAGAGTCAACCAGGGGCTAATGTTTGTGTGAGAGTGAACTATCCTGTAACGGGTTAACTAGTCCTGCATTATTCCTGGCTCTGAATCAGAGAGTAAGTGGAGGTACCTCATCCAAACACCTCCTGCTCCTGACACCCCCGTTTACACTCGCGCGCGTGTGTGTGTGTGAGGGGTCAAAGGGCACGCAGGGATCCAAACCACCTGCTCCGGGCCTAAATGTGGTTCGCTGAGAGCAGAACATCTAAACATGAACTCTCTCGCTGCTGAAGTTATAAACATCAGTCTCCAGGCTTAGACTGAGGAGAATCTGCTCTTTCTCTCACTCTACATCTATATATCCAATCTCAGACGCTTCATCTGTCAAAACACTGCACACTAAACCCCTCAAACTCCCTCAAACCCCCTCAAACCCCCTCAAACTCCCTCAAACTCCCTCAAACCCCCTCAAACCCCCTCAAACTCCCTCAAACCCCCTCAAACCCCCTCAAACCCCCTCAAACTCCCTCAAACTCCCTCAAACCCCCTCAAACCCCCTCAAACTCCCTCAAACTCCCTCAAACCCCCTCAAACTCCCTCAAACCCCCTCAAACTCCCTCAAACCCCCTCAAACTCCCTCAAACTCCCTCAAACCCCCTCAAACTCCCTCAAACTCCCTCAAACTCCCTCAAACCCCCTCAAACCCCCTCAAACTCCCTCAAACTCCCTCAAAACCCCTCAAACTCCCTCAAACCCCCTCAAACTCCCTCAAACCCCCTCAAACTCCCTCAAACTCCCTCAAACCCCCTCAAACTCCCTCAAACCCCCTCAAACCCCCTCAGACTCCCTCAAACTCCCTCAAACCCCCTCAAACTCCCTCAAACCCCCTCAAACCCCCTCAAACCCCTTCAAACCCCCTCAAACTCCCTCAAACTCCCTCAAACCCCCTCAAACCCCCTCAAACTCCGAAACTACAGGGAGTTTCAACTGACGGCCGATCAAATCCTGATAAACACTTTCACAGCATTATCAGTAGAGTTTACAAAGACCACTTATACCACCTAAAGCCCCAACAGAACCAATCAAACCCATCAGATTCAGAAATATTAAACCTTTAAATATTGACCACCCAAAACAAACCTAGAAATTAAACCCCAAAATATTAAACTCCCAAATCCCAGAGGACAGTAAAACCTACAAAGATTTAGGGATGCACCGATATGAACATTTTGGCCGATACCGATAATTCCTTATATTTTAAAGCCGATAACCGATATATTGGCCGATAAATCTAAATCCAATTTATCTAATTTTTAAGAGCCTGATTACAAAAACAAAAGCCTCACCATTAAAATCCATGTCTAAAACACACCATTATAATGTTCTCATCATGATTCTATGTAGCCGATATGACAGACATGCGCATGTTGAACTGTATTTCAATCATATCTCAAGCAATTCAGAACCATCATGTTGAACAGTGCGCATCTGAAGGAAATAATACAGTATTTATCGGCCAGATATGGGCCCATTACATTAAAAATGAACGTATATGGGCCGATACCGATATGGTGGGCGATATATCGTGCATCCCTACAAATATTAAACCCCCAAAATACCCTAAAATACACTAAAAACCATCTGATAGTTAAACTCAAATGTCAGACACATCAATACTAACCCTTCAAACACTGACCCCAAACATAAACACCAAAATATCAAACTCTTGAACCCTAAAAGTCTAACGGTGCGTTTACACGACCTACTAAAAACAGAAGAGCATTTACTGCGCATGTTCGCACGGATCCGTGAGAACTGTTACACGGCTGTGTTCTGCTGGCCGGCCAGTAGATGGCGACGTCACTGTGTACAGAAACCGTAACGCCATTGAACACGTAACACACGAGCATGATTAGCGTTTTTGTAGTTTACACAGAGACGATAATGGTATAGTTTTAAAATCTCGCACTTTAAATCCTGTTTTTAAAAGTTTGCGTTTTCCGGCCCCCAAAACGCCATTGTCGTGTAAATGAACGGCCGAAACGTGGAAAAAGTTTTCAGTTGTCGTATAAACAGCCCCTAATACTAAACCTGAACACGCCAGTCCTGAACACTGACTGACCATTTAATATTGATATTAACATGGACAATTTACTGACGGCAAACGTGCCGCGTTCACACCGCGAGCCTCGAGCTCAATTCAGATTCACTGCTCGGATCCGATATCCTTCTATAGCCGTTCACATTGAGGTTTTAAATGTGGACCGATGTCAGATTAGATTCCAGTGTGAACAGATCATGATCCTGAACAAGAATGTAAACACGTCAGTCTATTACTAACTATAAAACACTCAAACACTAAACTCTAATAAAACCCACCAAACAAATGAAAGAAAATAAACCCCAGAAATCTTACCTAGAACCCCAAAACTCCCAAATTAAACCCAAACAAACAATTCAGCAAATACTAAAACCCCCAGAGACCAACCCTAAATATTACACTCCAAAATATGAAACCCTCAGAAATACAGCAAACAATACTGAAGAAAAGCCAAACACTCATCAAACACTAAACTAAGCAAATACACCCTCAGATATTAAACTCTGTCAGATAAACTCAAACATAAACATGACCATGACCATAAATAATACATAGTGCAGAAGACTCTAACAACAAACCCGAGAACCCCTAAAGCAGTCAGTGTTTGTTTCTCCGTGTTTTGAAGGATTCCGTGTGTTTTATATTAGAGTGTGTGTATTATGTTCTAGTGTGTGTGTGTGTGTGTGTGTGTGTGTGTGTGTTCGGTTCTCGGCTCAGATTCTGCGAGGGGCAGCGCGGCTCTTCCTAAAACGGGCATCGACCCAATAAGGCGCGCCCCCGCGGGTCTCTCACCATGTCTGCGGTTCTCGGGCTCGGTTCTGCGGGGCTGAAGGCGGGCTCGGCTCGGCTCGGCTCGGTTCGCTGTGCGGGTCTGCTTCAGTGTGTCTGGACGCGGTTCTGCTTCGACTCTCTGACGGAACCCAGCCCTGTCAGCGCTTCACTTCCTCATCCGGGCTCCTGCGGGGGAGGCGCGCGATGCACATCCGGGTCATTCCGCTGCGAGACCGCGCTGGCCAATCATAGGCGCTCGAGTAAGGCATGGCCAAATATAGAAGAAAAGGGGCGTGGCGGAAACTGGGTGGGCGGGGCGCGGGCGGCAGGGGGCGGCAGAGAGCAGCGCTCATTATTACTCTAGTCCTTACAATATACAGCTATAGATATAGATAGATATACTCAGAATGACAGTTTAGAATGCACATTTTCACATTTTAAAAATGACTTTAAATGGGAACAAACAAAAAAGTGCTGAAAACATGTAAAGGTTTGAAAGCACTAGATTTTATGTTATATTTCTATTTTTTTATTTCTATTTTTGTTATTCATTTATTTTCTTTCATTTCATGGCAGCTAATGTTAATGTGATAATGTGAATTTGTAATACCTCTTGTTCTCATGGCATCGAATAAAATAAATAAATAAATAAAAATAGATAGATAGATAGATAGATAGATAGATAGAGGTTAAAATAAAATCAGTTGTAAGTAATAAATTAACTATATATACATTTTAATGCATTCGCATATCATATTTCACTCTTGTGAACATTACATATTTGATCAATTTGATGTCAATTCTGTTATGTTTCTAAGTGCAGTTATGACATATTTTTCAGCTAGGATGTTTTATTAATTATTTACATTTTATTTATTCTTTATTGACTGCTTTAATCACTATTCGTCTCGTATCGGGATTCAGATTTTACTGTGTATGAAAAAATAAGTGCATTTGAGATTTTTTTTTTTAAATACATCACATACTATATTCAAAATTTAAACGCTAGAAGGCATAATATCAGTATATTATAACAGTGATAATATTAATAATCCATTAATGTTTCATATTTTATAAAGGCAGAGAACCCAGTGAGACTCTCGCGATATCTGCAGAGCTGCACACTGAGCAGGACGCGGAACTCTCGCGATATCTGCAGAGAGGATGATCAGTGGGACCGCGGGCTCGCGGAAAGCGCGATCACGTCACAACAACGGCTACAGTCCACTTAACACGGTATACTGACAACTATAATCACTTACATTTATTATAAACTACATAAACAACAGCAAGAAGTTTACTTCTGGACCGAGACGCGTTTGTGAAATTATATGAAGCTGCAAATCATGACTCGTGGCAAATAAACATGAATGTGGTTATTTTTTCATATTTATCTAAAACCTGTTAACGCTCAGTATAGTAGCGGGCTCTTTTTATTGCCTTTTGTCCTCATGTTTTTGTAATAACCATAAATTAGGTATCATTCGAAAGCTTAAAACACTCAAAATTCATCCTGTGAAAACCGGTTTTAAATTGGACTTTGCGTTTTAGTGGAAACGGTACTTTAAAACCTTTTAGCGACTCTATTTTTGTGAGATCAACTTCCAATTTGGAACTTGGTTTGACATGGCTTTGATTTTCTACCAGTTTATTTAAAATATATGTGTGTGTGTGTGTGTGTGTGTGTGTGTGTGTGTGTGTGTGTGTGTGTGTGTGTGTGTTGTATTAAAAAAAGTTTACTTCAGAACATTTGCTTTGAAATTAAAACTTCTTGAACTTGCACTTAAATTTTGTAAAGTGCTTTCTTGATTGACAACCTTTAAATACTAAATAAAAATCGTGTTATAATATCATTAGATATTGATTCATTAATGAATCATCACCTATATTAACCTATACCTCAGTCAACGTGCTTTTTTTGAACTAGGCCTAATATTTAAACGAATGACTGTTTTCCCATCAAAATGAATGCGTTTCAGGGAAATAGTTTATTTGTACTGATATAAAACTATGATATGTGATGTAAAATATAGAAGCAGAAATGCTTCCTTCATTTCAGGCGATGATAAACATGAATATTTCCCAGTAAAACTGCGTTCGGGCACGTCTGCTGTAATTAAAACCCTTCATTCCACTTTTCTCTTCAGTAACTCTGAAGTTGACGTCTCATGACATCTCGTTTCTGGCACTGACGGCTTGTTATGAATGTGTGTGTCAATCACACTGCTGCGTTTCAAACAAACAAACTCCAAAGCTTCACCTCAGGCCAGAAACAGGCATGTTTGGCCCGCTCCCGATGTTCAGTGTGTGATCTCGCAGTAAACCGCAGGACTCTAGGGGGCGATAGAGTTTCCTCGAGGTGCGGCGGACGATGCAGAAATGCTAAGAATGCAGCGAGTAATGAATTGCGCTTATTTTGGAACACAAGCTTTGCGTTCATGTAGTTTGTTTCGGGCCTTACTGTGTGTGTGTGTGTGTGTGTGTGTGTGTGTGTGTGTGGACGTGTGGGGGTCAGATCCACACGTGTTTCTAATGTGTTTGATTTAACTTCTCTGTCCTGGACGAGATTGAATCGTAAAACATCTCGAGCAAAAAGTGAAAAAAGATGGCATACTGATAATATGAGCTGGACGGATGGAGAAATGAAGGATTGGAGAGCTTTACCCTCAGGGCCACTGCTCACATGTGTGTGTGTGTGTGTGTTTAGGCTCGCATTCTGCCAAACTGAAATCTTGAAGCTCTTATGCTCTGAGTTTTGTCTTCAGAGAGACACTCTGAAACGGCTCAAATCGTTCCTGTAAAATCATCGTTGTGTTGCGTCGCTCACTGTTCTGCCGTTCCTGTACGTGAACTGTTCCCACTGTAAGAAATAATGTTTCCCACAATACACTGCGCTTGATGTGACGCTTTATTCCCAGTGTGATGAATTTAATCAGAAATAACATCGTCTTGATGCTTTATTTGATCGACAAAATTATATTTAAAAACGAAATAATATTTCTTTGTGTAAGGAAGCTTGTTTCTGCCATGGAATTAAAAAAATAAAAGCAATTTTCACTTTTTTTGTGCATTTCTGAGAAAAAAATCTGAATTATGAGATAAATTATTTGAAAAATGTAAAATCATGATAGATATAAACTCGCAACTACGAGAGGAATTTACTTTTTAATCAAAATTAACTTTTTTATCCTGTGGCGGAAACGAAAAACAGAATTGCGAGATGTAAACTCAAAATTCGGAGAAAAAATTACAAATTGTGACAATGTGAACTTTGAAAAAACTTTGAATCTTTGAAAAAAGTAAAAATTGCAAGATAAACTCGCAACTACAAGAAAATGTTTTTACAATTACCTCTTTTAATCTTGTGGCGGAAACTAAAGACATAATTGTGAGATGTAATGTTTATATCTTCCGATTATGAGAAAAACGTGCAATTGTGAGAGAAAAAAAGTTAAAATTGTGACATTGTAAACACGCAATTCTTTGAAAAAATTCTTAATTGCGAGTTTAATATTCTTAAACTCGCAACTACAAAAAAAAAATCGCAATTGTGAGGAAAAAATTCAGAATTTTGAGAGTCTTGAAACTTTATTTTTTATTATTTATTGTATGAAACAAGCGTGTGTGATGGTAAGGCGTGTGCGATGGTAAGGCCATCCTTAAAAATAGTTTGGTTTGCCGTAACAGCCAAAAAAAAATTTATATATATTATTAACTATATATATTAACTATATATATTTTTTCAAGATTCAATGTAAAAAAAAAAAAAGTACAATTTTGGTCATGGTGATTACGTAGGTATGAATTTAAACAAATTTGCATATCGGGACTTCACTGACAGAATTTCATGCCAAGTTAAAGAGGTGTCCAGAGAAAAAAAAGAGAGATTTTGAAAAAAAAAAAAAAAACATTTATATTTATATATTAAATAACAATTAGAAAACCTGTATAAACTGAACACCAAAGAATAATATTAACTATTGAGCGGTGGTGACGCGTTCATGTGTAAGGGTGGCGCTGCCAATAACGCACCTAAAAGCTGTCACAAAGAACTGGGAAAAGTAATGATTATTAATATGTCAAATATATCAAGGAGACATTTCAATTGTTTATTAATAAACAAGTGTTTTCTGTGTCAAAGATGAAGTTGACGATGCTGACACTCGTGATCTTCGCAGCAGTGAACGCGCCAGAGAGAAATGCTCATTTCATACAGATTACAGAAGCAGAGAGCAGTCTGTTTTCTTTCGTTTTGAATTGTTTTGTTTAAAAGTAGACATTTCATGCTTTCTATATATATATTTCTCAGGTCTGTGAGGTAAGTAGCTTATACGCTGAGTTTCAGTTCATTTAAGAGACGAGCTCCATTCACGCGCCAGCGCCTCTGTGTCCTGATTATATCGCCTGCTATATTTACTTCTTATTTATTAAATCCAGGCAAATGGTTGAAACATTGATTAAAATTAAGATACAATTAATACAAAACGAAATTCACTTTAAAGAAAGGTTTTCTACAAAAACAAACTTAATGAAGTGGTCAAAATCATGTCTGCCCACTCCATTTGTCTCCCGATATTCGGGATCATCTAATCTTATTCATGCTTTTCACTTTTCATATAATCAACATAAAATTGAAAAAATGTCCATCTTGCCGTTGAGCATGTGGGGGGAGAGATACGATTTTCGATCAATCATCAAATATTATTTTGCTTGATATTGCAATCCTTAATATTTGGTGTTTTAAATGCCTGTTTGAAGTCTCTGTGAAAGTTTTAAAGCAGTCTTGTAGTGCCGCTTTCAGAGTGGTCACATCCGTAACATTGTTTGTTCCTCATGCGAAATGCGAACACGAAAAATAAAATAAAATAAAATTAATATATTATGTTCTGTGGAGAGCCAACCCTTCTTCATCTGGTGGGTATATTACTTTTGGTTTGCCAGTGTAATTCATAGAATTACTAAAACATATTTTACCACCTAAAAGTTAAAGATTTTCTGTGTCATGTCCGGACCATATCGCAAGTGTATTTCCCTCATATTAAATATAAAACGCATGTGTATACTGATATTTTTCTAACGTCTGGACTCCTTTATTAAGGGAGTATGGATGTATAAACAGACGTTTCAATATATTAGTATTAAACGCATTTTCTGATAATTTATATTTCAAGTTGTGACTGCAAATGTCACGTCCATAACGCTGGAACTGCCCAATAGTAATGTAAAGATGTGGTAGCATTGGATCTGGATGGGAAGGATAACTCTGGGAGTTGGAAGGGGTGTGTGGCAATTCTGCCTTCTCACACTGAGACACAGGTTCGTGGATCTGAGTGTCGCGATTTCGGTTTCATTTCGCATATAGCCTACAGCCCTTATAATCATAGATGACGCCAGGGATTTTATATCAAAGAAAGAGCGTAGCCTACGTTTGTATGTAGGAGTATGGGCAATTTATATTCACAATACTTACTAAAATATAATTAATATTTTATAGCATTTGTATTAGTTGTTTGAAGAGTAAAAAAAAAAATCGGTAGATCGATTAACGCAAGTTTACAACCGGCAAGTCGGTCGGACTAAAAGGAAAAAAAAAAAATTGGGTCGGTCCTAAATTGACAGGGTCTGTCGGGTTACGGCAAACAAGAATATTTTTAAGGATGGCCTAAGGCGTGTGTGATGGTAAGGCGTGTGTGATGGTAAAGCGTGTGTGATGGTAAGGCGTGTGTGATGGTAAAGCCTGTGTGATGGTAAGGCGTGTGATGCTAAAGCGTGTGTGATGGTAAAGCGTGTGTGATGGTAAAGCGTGTGTGATGGTAAAGCGTGTGTGATGGTAAGGCGTGTGATGGTAAAGCGTGTGTGATGGTAAGGCGTGTGTGATGGTAAGGCGTGTGCTTTACACGTGATGGTAAGGTGTGTGTGATGGTAAAGCGTGTGATGGTAAAGCGTGTGTGATGGTAAGGAGTGTGATGCTAAAGCGTGTGTGATGGTAAAGCGTGTGTGATGGTAAAGCGTGTGTGATGGTAAAGCGTGTGTGATGGTAAAGCGTGTGTGATGGTAAGGCGTGTGATGGTAAAGCGTGTGTGATGGTAAGGCGTGTGTGATGGTAAGGCGTGTGCTTTACACGTGATGGTAAGGTGTGTGTGATGGTAAAGCGTGTGATGGTAAAGCGTGTGTGATGGTAAGGCGTGTGATGGTAAAGCGTGTGATGGTAAGGCGTGTGATGGTAAAGGCAAGGAAAGGCAAGTTTATTTATATAGCACATTTCATACACAGTGGCAATTCAAAGTGCTTTACATAAAAGTGCATTACGTAAAGTGTGTGTGATGGTAAGGCGTGTGTGATGGTAAAGCGTGTGATGGTAAGGCGTGTGTGATGGTAAGTCGTGTGTGATGGTAAGGCGTGTGTGATGGTAAGGCATGTGTGATGGTAAGGCGTGTGTGATGGTAAGGCGCGTGTGATGGTAAAGCGTGTGATGGTAAAGCGTGTGTGATGGTAAGGCGCGTGTGATGGTAAAGCGTGTGATGGTAAAGCGTGTGTGATGGTAAGGCGTGTGTGATGGTAAGGCGTGTGCTTTACACGTGATGGTAAGGCGTGTGTGATGGTAAGGCGTGTGTGATGGTAAAGCGTGTGATGGTAAAGCGTGTGTGATGGTAAGGCGTGTGTGATGGTAAGGCGTGTGTGATGGTAAAGCGTGTGTGATGGTAAAGCATGTGTGATGGTAAGGCGTGCGTGATGGTAAGGCGTGTGCTTTACACGTGATGGTAAGGCGTGTGTGATGGTAAAGCGTGTGTGATGGTAAGGCGTGTGTGATGGTAAGGCGTGTGTGATGGTAAAGCGTGTGTGATGGTAAGGCGTGCGTGATGGTAAGGCGTGTGCTTTACACGTGATGGTAAGGCGTGTGTGATGGTAAAGCATGTGTGATGGTAAGGCGTGTGTGAT
>CM040825.1:44684656-44687156 GCA_022828995.1 Vimba vimba
GTGTGTGTGTGTGTGTGTGTGTGTGTGTGTGTATGTGAAGGAGAGAGTGTGTGTGTGTGAGAGAGAGTGTGCGTGCGTGTGTTTGTGTGTGTGTGTGAGAGAGAGTGTGTGTGTGTGTGAGAGAGAGAGAGAGAGAGAGAGAGAGAGAGAGAGCGTGTGTGTGTGTGAGAGAGAGAGAGAGAGAGTCAGGTGAACGTGTCGCTGCCTGTCTGACAGATTCTGCTGAAGCGCATCGATTGCTCACACACTCTCACACACACACACACACTCTCACACGCACATAGACACACGTCATGACAGCGCAGGAATTCAAACCCTTCATGCATCACAGCCGCTCCACACACACTCACACACACACACACTCACATCAACCTCCTGTCATCGTTTATTCACACTCATGTTGTTTCAGACTCACTGTGACTCTTGTGGAACTCAGAGAGTCGGCAGAACGTTCACGCTGCTCCTTATACATGCAGTGAGTCCAGCGAACAGGGAACGTTCTGGCAGAGTTATGAACAAACCTTCTTCCAGTAAAGGGTTAGTTCACCCAAAGATGAAAGTTCTGTCAGTAAAGACTCTCCCTCATGTTGTTCAACCCCGTCAGACTCTCGTTCACCTTCAGAACACAGATTAGGATATTTCTGATTAAATCTGAGCGCTGTCTCACTCCTCCATAGGGTTCTCTGTAATCGATCGGCCATCCCAGAAAAGTTAGTAAAGACATTGTTAAAATAGTCCAGTGTCTACAGCGGCTCAACCTTAAGTTCATCAAGCGACGAGAATACTTTCGGTGCGCAAAAAACACCAAATAATGACTTTATTCAACTCTTCATTTTCTTCTGTGTTTCTCTGAGTGAGTTCACGTAGTGTAACAGCAGCGCTTCTGGGTTGTACGTCAGAACGGAGGCTCACTATTGGCCGACGTTGGTCATGTGTGTGATGTGTGTGATGCTCAGCCAATCAGAACAGCGCGTGGGCGGAGTCTCGCTGCGAGTGCACGGCACCAGAGAGTAATCACAACGGCACTCGCAAGAAAATGGATAAGTGCATAATCAAATTCACAAATATTACACCATTTAAACATTATTAAAAATACATAGGCTGAGTTACTAAAACAAGCTTTGTCAAATAATACACTTGTTTGTTCACAGTTTGAACGTTCTTGTTTCCATTTGTTTAATTTCAAGATCTGAGGTGAATTATCCACTGTTGCTTTTACAGCCTCAAAGCTGGAGCACTAAATGATATTCAAAGTCACATGACACGCTTTTAACATTAAATAAAGCACATAAACAGCACCTGAGATCATCATCGCCACACTTTGTGTTTGTTGTTCCAGTGCGACGTCGCAGAAAAATAGAAAGCGTTTCTAAAATAGAATCGTCGCGTGTCGCCGTCGCGCCTGGTTAGAACAAACACTCGGATTAACATGGAAAATGTGCCTTTTATCACGCGTCGCGTCGGTGTGTAGTTAGCAGACGGCGTTAGGGTGTCCATCAGTGCCCGTGCCACCAGGACTTTGTGGTCGTTTCATCTGTCCTCCGGCCGTATGTGTTGGACACTCGGGTGAAGAGGGGGCGGAGCCGTCAGCTGATCACAGCCTGGTGGGGGAGTTGGATCCGATGGCGGGGGAGATCCGAACGTCTGCTGGGAATGTTTGGCCGAGTCTCCTGTCAGAGAGATCTTCAACTCCCACCTCCGGCAGAGCTTCGACCGGATCCCGAGGGAGGCTGGAGATATTGAGTCCGAGTGGACCATGTTCTCCACCTCCACTGTCGGCGCGGCCGCTCGGAGCTGTGGCCATAAGGTCTCCGGTGCCTGTCGAGGCGGCAATCCCCGAACCCGGACACCGGAAGTAAGGGCTGAAGAAGGAGTCCTGTCGGGCCTGTGGGACTCCTGAGGCAGCTGACGGGTGCCGGCAGGCCAGGCGGACTGCAGCCCGTGTGCTTGTGGAGGCAGAAGATCGGGCCTGGGAGGAGTTCGGTGAGGCCATGGAGAAGGACTAACGGTCGGCCTCGAAGAGATTCTGGCAAACCGTCCGGCGCCTCAGGAGAGGGAAGCAGTGCCCTACCAACGCCGTTTACAGTGGAGCAGCTGTTGACCTCAACTGGGAATGTCGTTGGACGGTGGAAGGAATACTTCGAGGATCTCCTCAATCCCACCGACACGTCTTCCAGTGAGGAAGCAGAGGCTGGGGGCTCGGAGGGGGACTCGTCCATCACCCAAGCTGAAGTCACCGAGGTAGTCATCCACCGGGGGTGGAGGGTACCTCAAGTCTCTGGATGTTGTGGGGCTGTCTTGGCTGACACGCCTCTGCAGCATCGCGTGGCGTCGGGGACAGTGCCTTTGGACTGGCAGACCGGGGTGGTGGTCCCTCTTTTCAAGAAGGGGGACCGGAGGGTGTGCTCCAACTACACTCACACACTGTTCAATCGTTGGCCAGAGGAGGACTGAGCAACTGAGTCTGGGTTCTCCCAAGGGTTTTTTCTCCATTCTGCCA
>CM040825.1:44692156-44722156 GCA_022828995.1 Vimba vimba
AGAGAACCTTTTCATAACTTAATGATGATGTTAGCAAAACGTTCTTAGCACATATTGTTGTTAGCTGGGAGACTATTTATCTCATAAATGCAGCTTATAGAAGCAGCACGCACATGATCTCAGATGATTAGCAGCATTACTGATGTGTTTTCAGGTATCGTGATGTGGCCGCGCGTTCTGCTAGCGTGTTTGCTGCTCGAGTTCTGCTGCGCGGCTCCACACGCTCACATCAACCGGCTCGCGCTCTTCCCCGACAAGAGCGCCTGGTGCGAAGCCAAGAACATCACGCAGATCGTCGGACACATGGGCTGCACACCACGATCCATACAAAACAGGTCACAAACACACACACACACACTCTTAATCTTGTCCAGTTTAGGGAATTCTTGAACATTTCTCTGTGTTCGTTTGACCTAAATAAACATTAGCCTTATGAAGTACTGCGATACTTGAGCAGGGCAACGATTGCAGATTATCATCTGTTGTGTTTGGTGTTGTGTTTTTCAGGGCCTGTCTGGGTCAGTGTTTCAGCTACAGCGTTCCCAACACATTCCCACAATCCACCGAGTCTCTGGTCCACTGTGACTCCTGCATGCCGGCGCAGACGCAGTGGGAGGTGGTGAGTGTGTCTCGTTACACGCTGAGTTTGACAACTACACACACTCTTATGAGCCGCACTGGTGCACAACAGATCATAGGACTGCGATAGTGAAAACTGCAGAAGTGCTGCGAGTAAATGAAAGCATTTGTGCCGCAGAAGTGGAAATGACAGATTTCATATTTGTAGTAATAGTGGAAATGACAGATTTCATATTTGTAGTAATAGTGGAAATGACAGATTTCATATTTGTAGTAATAGTGGAAATGACAGATTTCATATGTGTAGTAATAGTGAAGGAGTGAATTTCACATGTGTAGTAGTGTTGTCACGATACCAAAATTATTGTTTCGATACCGATACCAAGTCAAGTATTGCGATTTCGATACTTTTTCGATACTTTTCCTGAAAAGGGAGAAACACTCTCAAATATCATTGCTGTGCTTTATTTTAAAACCGGGACAACATTCTAATCATATAACACACTAATAAATGAACATATGAACAGCAGATATATTAAACATTTGAACAAAATATGAAATATCAAAATATAAAAAATTAATTAGAGCAATGACATTCAAGGTAAAAAAAATTATACATTTAGCAGCATTATCTAATTTATCTTAAGAAACATAAGAGCTTTATCTTGATTCTGAACTTTGAATAAAAATATGAACAGCGTTTATATTAAACAATGTTTAATATTGGTAACATATGATAAGCCTCATTGGTGATATATTTGACATGTGGGGAGAGAGTTGTGGAAGGCCTATACTTCATGTTAAACAAATATATAGCAGCAAAGACAACGTTGGCAGTGTTGACGGCAAAATAGGCTACAGAATAATTCGTTCGCAGCCAGTGTGTCGCCGGCCTTACAAATCTGGAACGCGGTCATTCTTAGAAGTATCGATACTAATAAATTAAGGAATCGTGACGTTTTTAATTTCCGATTTACTTTTGAAGTATCGGTGCACCGTGCAACAGAGCAAGGTAGGCAACGTACTTTCATATGTCACTCCTCGCGTCATCTTTTCTACGAGTCGTGGACCACTTGTGCTCACACATGCAGCCATCTCGCTGTAGTGTTTTGTCACATGACACTGACAGCGGCAGGTTCTTTGCTGCGTGCGTCAGGAAAAAAACACAGACGTCCATAGGGAGGCGTTTTTTTTTTTTTTAAGTATCGATACTGATAAATTTAGGTATCGTGACGTTTTTAATTTCCGAGTATCGCGATACTTTTGAAGTATCGGTACACCGTGCAACACTAATTTGTAGTAATAGTGAAAATGACACATTTCATATTTGTAGTAATAGTGAAAATGATAAATTTCATATTTGTAATAATAGTGAAAATGACAAATTTCATATTTATAGTAATAGTGGAAATGACAGATTTCATATTTGTAGTAATAGTGGAAACAACAGATTTCATATTTGTAGTAATAATGAAAATGATAAATTTCATATTTGTAATAATAGTGAAAATGACAAATTTCATATTTGTAGTAATAGTAAAAATTACAGATTTCATATTTGTAGTAATAGTGAAGGAGTGAATTTCATATTTGTAGTAATAGTGAAAATGACAAATTTCATATTTGTAGTAATAGTGAAAATGACAAATTTCAGATTTGTAGTAATAGTGAAAATGACAAATTTCATATTTGTAGTAATAGTGGAAACGACAAATTTTATATTTGTAGTAATAGTGAAAACGGCAAATTTTATATTTGTAGTAATAGTGGAAACGACAAATTTTATATTTGTAGTAATAGTGAAAATGACAAATTTCATATTTGTAGTAATAGTGGAAATGACAAATTTCATATTTGTAGTAATAGTGGAAACGACAAATTTTATATTTGTAGTAATAGTGAAAACGGCAAATTTTATATTTGTAGTAATAGTGGAAACGACAAATTTTATATTTGTAGTAATAGTGAAAATGACAAATTTTATATTTGTAGTAATAGTGAAAATGACAAATTTCATATTTGTAGTAATAGTGGAAATGACAGATTTCATAATTGTAGTAATAGTGGAAATGACAGATTTCATATTTGTAGTAATAGTGAAAACGACAGATTTCATATTTGTAGTAATACTGAAGGAGGGAATTTCATTTTTGTAGTAATAGTGAAAACGACAAATTTCATATTTGTAGTAATAGTGAAAATGACAGATTTCATATTTGTAGTAATAGTGAAGGAGTGAATTTCATATTTGTAGTAATAGTGGAAACGACAGATTTCATATTTGTAGTAATAGTGAAGGAGTGAATTTCATATTTGTAGTAATAGTGAAAATGACCAATTTCATATTTGTCGTAATAGTGAAAACAACAGATTTCATATTTGTAGTAATAGTGAAAACGACAGATTTCATATTTGTAGTGATAGTGAAAATGACAGATTTCATATTTGTAGTAATAGTGGAAATGACAGATTTCATATTTGTAGTAATAGTGAAGGAGTGAATTTCATATTTGTAGTAATAGTGAAAATGACCAATTTCATATTTGTCGTAATAGTGAAAACAACAGATTTCATATTTGTAGTGATAGTGAAAACGACAGATTTCATATTTGTAGTAATAGTGGAAATGACAGATTTTATATTTGTAGTAATAGTGAAAACGACAGATTTCATATTTGTAGTGATAGTGAAAACGACAGATTTCATATTTGTAGTAATAGTGAAAACAACAGATTTCATATTTGTAGTAATAGTGAAAACGACAGATTTCATATTTGTAGTGATAGTGAAAACGACAGATTTCATATTTGTAGTAATAGTGAAAACGACAGATTTCATATTTGTAGTAATAGTGAAAACGACAGATTTCATATTTGTAGTAATAGTGGAAATGACAGATTTTATATTTGTAGTAATAGTGAAAACAACAGATTTCATATTTGTAGTAATAGTGAAAACAACAGATTTCATATTTGTAGTAATAGTGAAAACGACAGATTTCATATTTGTAGTGATAGTGAAAACGACAGATTTCATATTTGTAGTGATAGTGAAAACGACAGATTTCATATTTGTAGTAATAGTGGAAATGACAGATTTCATATTTGTAGTAATAGTGAAAACAACAGATTTCATATTTGTAGTAATAGTGAAAACGACAGATTTCATATTTGTAGTGATAGTGAAAACGACAGATTTCATATTTGTAGTAATAGTGAAAACAACAGATTTCATATTTGTAGTAATAGTGAAAATGACAGATTTTATATTTGTAGTAATAGTGGAAACGACAAATTTTATATTTGTAGTAATAGTGAAAATAACAAATTTCATATTTGTAGTAATAGTGAAAACGAAAAATTTAATATTTGTAGTAATAGTGAAAATAACAAATTTCATATTTGTAGTAATAGTGAAAACAACAGATTTCATATTTGTAGTAATAGTGAAAACGACAGATTTCATATTTGTAGTGATAGTGAAAACGACAGATTTCATATTTGTAGTAATAGTGAAAATGACAGATTTTATATTTGTAGTAATAGTGGAAACGACAAATTTTATATTTGTCGTAATAGTGAAAACAACAGATTTCATATTTGTAGTAATAGTGAAAATGACAGATTTCATATTTGTAGTAATAGTGGAAATGACAGATTTCATATTTGTAGTAATAGTGAAGGAGTGAATTTCATATGTGTAGTAATAGTGAAGGAGTGAATTTCACATGTGTAGTAGTGTTGTCACGATACCAAAATTATTGTTTCGATACCGATACCAAGTCAAGTATTGCGATTTCGATACTTTTTCGATACTTTTCCTGAAAAGGGAGAAACACTCTCAAATATCATTGCTGTGCTTTATTTTAAAACCGGGACAACATTCTAATCATATAACACACTAATAAATGAACATATGAACAGCAGATATATTAAACATTTGAACAAAATATGAAATATCAAAATATAAAAAATTAATTAGAGCAATGACATTCAAGGTAAAAAAAATTATACATTTAGCAGCATTATCTAATTTATCTTAAGAAACATAAGAGCTTTATCTTGATTCTGAACTTTGAATAAAAATATGAACAGCGTTTATATTAAACAATGTTTAATATTGGTAACATATGATAAGCCTCATTGGTGATATATTTGACATGTGGGGAGAGAGTTGTGGAAGGCCTATACTTCATGTTAAACAAATATATAGCAGCAAAGACAACGTTGGCAGTGTTGACGGCAAAATAGGCTACAGAATAATTCGTTCGCAGCCAGTGTGTCGCCGGCCTTACAAATCTGGAACGCGGTCATTCTTAGAAGTATCGATACTAATAAATTAAGGAATCGTGACGTTTTTAATTTCCGATTTACTTTTGAAGTATCGGTGCACCGTGCAACAGAGCAAGGTAGGCAACGTACTTTCATATGTCACTCCTCGCGTCATCTTTTCTACGAGTCGTGGACCACTTGTGCTCACACATGCAGCCATCTCGCTGTAGTGTTTTGTCACATGACACTGACAGCGGCAGGTTCTTTGCTGCGTGCGTCAGGAAAAAAACACAGACGTCCATAGGGAGGCGTTTTTTTTTTTTTTAAGTATCGATACTGATAAATTTAGGTATCGTGACGTTTTTAATTTCCGAGTATCGCGATACTTTTGAAGTATCGGTACACCGTGCAACACTAATTTGTAGTAATAGTGAAAATGACACATTTCATATTTGTAGTAATAGTGAAAATGATAAATTTCATATTTGTAATAATAGTGAAAATGACAAATTTCATATTTATAGTAATAGTGGAAATGACAGATTTCATATTTGTAGTAATAGTGGAAACAACAGATTTCATATTTGTAGTAATAATGAAAATGATAAATTTCATATTTGTAATAATAGTGAAAATGACAAATTTCATATTTGTAGTAATAGTAAAAATTACAGATTTCATATTTGTAGTAATAGTGAAGGAGTGAATTTCATATTTGTAGTAATAGTGAAAATGACAAATTTCATATTTGTAGTAATAGTGAAAATGACAAATTTCAGATTTGTAGTAATAGTGAAAATGACAAATTTCATATTTGTAGTAATAGTGGAAACGACAAATTTTATATTTGTAGTAATAGTGAAAACGGCAAATTTTATATTTGTAGTAATAGTGGAAACGACAAATTTTATATTTGTAGTAATAGTGAAAATGACAAATTTCATATTTGTAGTAATAGTGGAAATGACAAATTTCATATTTGTAGTAATAGTGGAAACGACAAATTTTATATTTGTAGTAATAGTGAAAACGGCAAATTTTATATTTGTAGTAATAGTGGAAACGACAAATTTTATATTTGTAGTAATAGTGAAAATGACAAATTTTATATTTGTAGTAATAGTGAAAATGACAAATTTCATATTTGTAGTAATAGTGGAAATGACAGATTTCATAATTGTAGTAATAGTGGAAATGACAGATTTCATAATTGTAGTAATAGTGGAAATGACAGATTTCATATTTGTAGTAATACTGAAGGAGGGAATTTCATTTTTGTAGTAATAGTGAAAACGACAAATTTCATATTTGTAGTAATAGTGAAAATGACAGATTTCATATTTGTAGTAATAGTGAAGGAGTGAATTTCATATTTGTAGTAATAGTGGAAACGACAGATTTCATATTTGTAGTAATAGTGAAGGAGTGAATTTCATATTTGTAGTAATAGTGAAAATGACCAATTTCATATTTGTCGTAATAGTGAAAACAACAGATTTCATATTTGTAGTAATAGTGAAAACGACAGATTTCATATTTGTAGTGATAGTGAAAATGACAGATTTCATATTTGTAGTAATAGTGGAAATGACAGATTTCATATTTGTAGTGATAGTGAAAACAACAGATTTCATATTTGTAGTAATAGTGAAGGAGTGAATTTCATATTTGTAGTAATAGTGAAAATGACCAATTTCATATTTGTCGTAATAGTGAAAACAACAGATTTCATATTTGTAGTGATAGTGAAAACGACAGATTTCATATTTGTAGTAATAGTGGAAATGACAGATTTTATATTTGTAGTAATAGTGAAAACGACAGATTTCATATTTGTAGTGATAGTGAAAACGACAGATTTCATATTTGTAGTAATAGTGAAAACAACAGATTTCATATTTGTAGTGATAGTGAAAACGACAGATTTCATATTTTTAGTGATAGTGAAAACGACAGATTTCATATTTGTAGTAATAGTGAAAACGACAGATTTCATATTTGTAGTAATAGTGAAAACGACAGATTTCATATTTGTAGTAATAGTGAAAACGACAGATTTCATATTTGTAGTAATAGTGGAAATGACAGATTTTATATTTGTAGTAATAGTGAAAACAACAGATTTCATATTCGTAGTAATAGTGAAAACAACAGATTTCATATTTGTAGTAATAGTGAAAACGACAGATTTCATATTTGTAGTGATAGTGAAAACGACAGATTTCATATTTGTAGTGATAGTGAAAACGACCGATTTCATATTTGTAGTAATAGTGGAAATGACAGATTTCATATTTGTAGTGATAGTGAAAACGACAGATTTCATATTTGTAGTAATAGTGGAAATGACAGATTTCATATTTGTAGTAATAGTGAAAACAACAGATTTCATATTTGTAGTAATAGTGAAAACGACAGATTTCATATTTGTAGTAATAGTGAAAACAACAGATTTCATATTTGTAGTAATAGTGGAAATGACAGATTTTATATTTGTAGTAATAGTGGAAACGACAAATTTTATATTTGTAGTAATAGTGAAAATAACAAATTTCATATTTGTAGTAATAGTGAAAACGAAAAATTTAATATTTGTAGTAATAGTGAAAATAACAAATTTCATATTTGTAGTAATAGTGAAAACAACAGATTTCATATTTGTAGTAATAGTGAAAACGACAGATTTCATATTTGTAGTGATAGTGAAAACGACAGATTTCATATTTGTAGTAATAGTGAAAATGACAGATTTCATATTTGTAGTAATAGTGAAAATGGCAAATTTTATATTTGTAGTAATAGTGGAAACGACAAATTTTATATTTGTCGTAATAGTGAAAACAACAGATTTCATATTTGTAGTAATAGTGAAAATGACAGATTTCATATTTGTAGTAATAGTGAAAATGACAGATTTCATATTTGTAGTAATAGTGAAAACGACAGATTTCATATTTGTAGTAATAGTGGAAATGACAGATTTCATATTTGTAGTGATAGTGAAAACGACAGATTTCATATTTGTAGTAATAGTGGAAATGACAGATTTCATATTTGTAGTAATAGTGAAAACAACAGATTTCATATTTGTAGTGATAGTGAAAACGACAGATTTCATATTTGTAGTAATAGTGAAAACAACAGATTTCATATTTGTAGTAATAGTGGAAATGACAGATTTTATATTTGTAGTAATAGTGGAAACGACAAATTTTATATTTGTAGTAATAGTGAAAATAACAAATTTCATATTTGTAGTAATAGTGAAAACGAAAAATTTAATATTTGTAGTAATAGTGAAAATAACAAATTTCATATTTGTAGTAATAGTGAAAACAACAGATTTCATATTTGTAGTAATAGTGAAAACGACAGATTTCATATTTGTAGTGATAGTGAAAATGACAGATTTCATATTTGTAGTAATAGTGAAAATGACAGATTTCATATTTGTAGTAATAGTGAAAATGGCAAATTTTATATTTGTAGTAATAGTGGAAACGACAAATTTTATATTTGTCGTAATAGTGAAAACAACAGATTTCATATTTGTAGTAATAGTGAAAATGACAGATTTCATATTTGTAGTAATAGTGAAGGAGGGAATTTCATATTTGTAGTAATAGTGAAAACGACAGATTTCATATTTGTAGTAATAGTGAAAATGACAGATTTCATATTTGTAGTAATAGTGAAGGAGGGAATTTCATATTTGTAGTAATAGTGGAAATGACAGATTTCATATTTGTAGTAATAGTGAAAACGACAGATTTCATATTTGTAGTAATAGTGAAAATGACAGATTTCATATTTGTAGTAATACTGAAGGAGTGAATTTCATATTTGTAGTAATAGTGAAAATGACAGATTTCATATTTGTAGTAATAGTGAAAATGACAGATTTCATATTTGTAGTAATACTGAAGGAGTGAATTTCATATTTGTAGTAATAGTGAAAATGACAGATTTCATATTTGTAGTAATAGTGAAAATGACAGATTTCATATTTGTAGTAATACTGAAGGAGTGAATTTCATATTTGTAGTAATAGTGAAAACAACAGATTTCATATTTGTAGTAATAGTGAAAATGACAGATTTCATATTTGTAGTAATACTGAAGGAGTGAATTTCATATTTGTAGTAATAGTGAAAATGACAGATTTCATATTTGTAGTAATAGTGAAAACGACAGATTTCATATTTGTAGTAATAGTGAAAACAACAGATTTCATATTTGTAGTAATAGTGGAAATGACAGATTTCATATTTGTAGTAATACTGAAGGAGTGAATTTCATATTTGTAGTAATAGTGAAAACAACAGATTTCATATTTGTAGTAATAGTGAAAACAACAGATTTCATATTTGTAGTAATAGTGAAAATGACAGATTTCATATTTGTAGTAATAGTGAAAACAACAGATTTCATATTTGTAGTAATAGTGAAAACAACAGATTTCATATTTGTAGTATAATTGTAGTGCAAACGAAAAAATCATATTGAAAATGGAAGAAATTGTAGAAATACTGAATCCAAATTGTCACTATTGCATTTCTGCATTTGTCCCTATTCCAGTACAAATATGATCATGTAGTCGCAATTTAGAGTTATAATGCAATTCTCACTATTGCAAATTGTCCCAAATTTCATAAATATTGTGACTATATGATCCTACTTGTGCTGCACTAGTATATATTCAAATTTATTTATTAGGATAAACCCCTTGAGATGCACCATCTCGTTTTCGAGGGGGTCCTAAATTTGTAGTGAAACTGCACGAACACTACAGAAGTCCTGCAGTTTGTTTTCTGGCATTCTCAGAATCCATCATGTCCACTGGAGAACACGCGCGTCACTGTTAGCTTCTGTTAGCACTGTTAGCTTCTCGTTCCGCTGGAGTGATGAATGTGGCGTGTGGCGGACTGTAACACAAGAGCTGCGAGAAAACCACAAATACCTATTTAACATCAGCGTAATGATGGATGGACTCGCGAGAGACTCTTTATGAGGCGTGTTGAAAGACAACAAACACACTCATCAGTCTTGCGCAGAGAACACGGCGTGTTTTAACTGAGTGTGTGTGTGTGTGTGTATCAGGTTTGTGTATTTACAGTATTTAGCAGTGGGCTTTAGTTCTGCCCTCTAGTGTTGGAGTTTATTTAGCTTTGCCTGGCAGACGACAGGAATGTTTGACCACCAGTGTGTGTGTGTGTGTGTGTGTGTGTGTGTGTGTGTGCGTGCGTGTGTGTGTGTGTGAGATGTCAGCATATGAAAATAATGTCTTTGTTTGCCCTGATTCTCACCCGTGGAGATCTGAGAATCGCTGTATTGACATTAACTTAATGTTCTGACGCACAAAGAATGTTGGACTTGAAAAGCTTTTGCTATATTTACGTGCTAACATCATGTTCTGGTTCTCTGTTAGCGTTAGCCGCGGACTCAAAGGGGCCGCTCTCTGCTACTTATTATGTTCTTTTATACAATCTGGTTTTGATAGAGAGCAGTTCATGTTCTGAGAATAAAACAGACCGAGGCTTGTGTTGACAAAGACCTGCAGTAATGTGACAGGACCTGATCTGACCCTGAACGCTCGCTTACAGTAGACTAGCGTTAGCCTGACGTTACACAGTGTGCTAACCAGAGCCACGCAGGGTCAGTCTCATTTATAGCCAAACATTGATGTTTAATTTCAAATTTCAGATACTTAAAGGGTCTTTCTTTTTCCAGGAGAGTTTGTTGGTTGACAGTGAGTTTTACTGTTTGTTTCTAGCCGATAAAAATATCTTCTAAGAACGTTTTGTTATGAAAACGTTATTTCTGAATGCTCTAAATATCCAGTTTTTTAAATGTTTTATGCGAACGTTAAGGGAACGTTCCATTGTATAATTCTACAAACGTTATGGGAACGTTACTTTAGAACGATCTGAAACAAGAAGTAACATTTAAAAAAATGTTAGACGAACATCTAACTAAAAAACACATTCCATGAACGCTGTATAAATAATGTTTTTATGCTAACATTATTACACACCAGATAACTTTGAACAAACGTTCTATTAATGTTACTGGAAGAACGTTTGTTTATAACATTGAAAAAACGTTCCCTGTTCGCTGGGTAGTCAGTCAGTGTTTAGCGTAGTCATGTTAAAGTCCCCCTGTGGTGAAAATCCAGCTTTAATGTTGTTTATGTGTCTATGTGGTGTTTTTAATCTGCTTTAAGACAAAGCATGTGTAAATTCATAAGTCGACTCCATTGCTGAGTATTTCCTCCTTAAAACTGCAGTGAACCAAAGACAGTCTCAAAAACACGCTTTGAAATCGCTGGTGTTTCTGACGTCACAAACTACCTTGTAACCAATCAGATCAACGTGTGATCGTCAACCAGTGGATCTCTGAGCTGAGTGAGTGAGTGGAGGTGGGGCTCATTTGCATATTCATAGAACCACGCATACTAAATGAGGCAAGGGTGTCGAGTTACATTCAAGATATTTTAAGACAAGAAGACATTTTTTCAAGGAAAAAACTTTTCAATATGTAATTTTGGTGATCAAAGATGCGTTTTAAAGGAAACAATTATTGACAACAACATCATCTTGAAGTAAAAAGCCTGTTTTTCTGATGCAGACAGTCAAAAGTAGCTGTGCGTTTTGACACTCCTTTGCCAGCCATGTATTAACATAAAAACTTAACTGTGTACAAGAGACGTGTTGTTCTCTTCATTTGCATTACATTTATTCATTTAGCAGAGGCTTTTATCCAAATGAGGAGCATCAGCACAAGCGTTGTGTCCAAGCGCAGCCTCTCTCTCTCTCTCTCTCTCTCTCTCTCTCTCTCTCTCTCTCTCTCTCTCTCTCTCTCAACACTGAGTGATTAAACTGCAGTTCCTCCACTGGCCACTAGAGGCTGCAGAAGAGACTCAATCCCATAAACCCCCATGTTAATATACCCAACTTTACAGCAGAAACACATGTTTACAGTCTGGAGCAAAAAGTGGTTTTGGTCTATAAAGCTGATGTTGTCCTTCATGACGACTGTGAGGGGGGGAATGTTTTTATAACTCATCCGTTTAAATTATATTAAGCCTTAAAGTTCTGCATAATTAAGGGCGTGGCCACTTGAGTGACAGGTGGATTGCCGCTGATGTCACTACTAGCCGTTTGTCTGATAGCGTTAGCGTCACGTCACCTCAGCTAATCCGCCTCGCTGCATATTTTCGTTTATCTGGGAGTGACGCGCGGCCAAGATGGCGACGGCCGGCTCCGCCCACTTTGGGCTTCAGAAATTCTCTTCAGAAACACTACGAGTGACGTCACACACACTACGCACATATTTATATACAGTGTATGATCGTGTCACAGTATGACCTCGCGTCGCCTCAGATCTCCGGCTCTCTCCAATCAGGTCACGCTGACTGTGTGTGTGTGTGTGTGTGTGTGTGTGTGTGTGTGCAGGTGACCCTGGACTGCGCCGACAGTGATGAAGCCCCGCGCGTGGATAAGCTAGTGGAGCGGATCCTGCACTGCAGCTGCCAGTCGTGCAGTAAAGACAGCGGCCAGGAGGGGGCGCTAGTGCAGATCTACCCGTCAGAGCTGTCAGACGACACACAAACACACGCGCATTCAGACACACACACGCCCGAGGCCGGGTGACGCCCGACTCTCACTCTGTTCACAGCACTTTTACACCTAGAGATCATGACACTAATCCAGACTTTAGCACAATCACTGAAGCCTCAGCCAGCTCTGTGAATACACACACACACACACACTCCACTTTATATTACTGACATATTTACACACGACCAGATCCATATATACACGTAATGTAGCCTACAGGAACACATGTGTGTCACTTGTTTAATCACAATAAAATGTGAAATCACCTCATGTGTGAATGTTTCTTCTTAGACACAGCCGTTCAAAAGTTTTGGGTCTGTAAGATTTTTAATGTTTTTAAAAGAGTCTCTTCTGCTCACCAACACTGCATTTATTTGATTAAAAATACAAAAAGAAAAAATCAGTAATATTGTTAAATATTATGAAAATCTAAAATGACTTTTGTAATGTAATTAATCTTTTGTAACATTATAAATGTCTTTACTGTCACTTTTGATCAATTTCGTTTATCCTTGATGAATAAAAGTATTGATTTCTTTCCCCCAAAAAATAAAATAAAAATTCTTACTGACCCCAAACTTTTGAACGGTCGTGTTTAATGTTACAAAAGCTTCTATTTCAGATAAATGCTGTTTTTTTAACTTTCTATTCATCAAAGAATCCTGAAATAAAAAAGTAAATAACTGTTTTCAACAGATAATAATCATAAATGTTTCTTGAGCATCAAATCATCATATTAGAGTGATTTCTGAAGGATCATGTGACACTGAAGACTGGAGTAATGATGCTGAACATTCAGCTTTGATCACAGGAATAAATTACACTTTACTATATATTCACATAGAAAACAGCTGATTTACATTGACATAATATTTCACAATATTACTGTTTTTTTGTTTTTGTATTTTTAATCAAATAAATACAGCCTTGGTGAGCAGAAGAGACTTTTAAAAACATTAAAAATCTCACCAATCCAAAGTAGTGTACATCCTACAGCAGCGTAATTATATGCATTTGCAAAAAGCATATATAATTATATGTAAAAATAGGCTTTGTTTTATTTATGAAGCGTTTTTCACAACACATCCTCCTTTAAAGCCCCAGCGAGTGAGCCAAATGTCGCACAGTAAGTGGTTTATGAGTAATAGTTGATGTATGTACTGCATTGGTGTAGTTACAGTGATTTCCAGATGAAAAGGTCAGTGTTTGCCATGGGAACCGTCAGGGATGCTTTCTGACCCACATTTACAAGGAAATTACAGGAAGAACAAGAGCTTGTGTGTGTTATAAAGCCAAGAAACACACACACACACATGATCGTGACGACTTTCCTCTGACTTCGGTTGTGTTTGTTTTGAACATATTTTTTTTCATCCTCGCACAAACATTTCAGCATTTCTACATTATTATATTTTGACGTCCATGGCTTCTGTTGACCAGCAGGTGGCGCTATGAGCATGTGTGTGTTTTTTATACATAACTTTTAACCTAATTTTGTCTTTTTCCATCCGCTCTGCATATTCATATTTGTTTTGCCCATTTGCCCCTTTTTGCTTTTGTTATTAGCCTTTAGATTGCTGGCTAGGCTAGCCTACAAACCAGCTAAATGCGGTGCATTTTCTGTCAAGCTTCTTCACAAAGTGCTTACAAAATAAAAAATGTCTTGTGATCAGCACTAATTAGCTTCCTTCCACTGTAAGCAATTAGCTGCAACACAGCCAACTTATAAAGTCACGACTCGAAAATCGTGAGTTTCCACCCTGATAATTATGTTCTTGTGAGAGTCTTCATCTCATGTTGTGTTCCAGAGTGTGTTTTGTTTCCTCTGAAATAAACCTTATTAAGTGTGCTTGCTGAAAGCAGCACACTTATAGTTCTTCTTAAGTTTTCTTATTATTCTTATTATTATTATTATTCCCGGGAGAAAAATTTTGGCCAGCTCCTGCGCCTAGGCCCTTTGAGACAGAGACACCGCTCCAACTTTAAAACGTCCGGTCAGTACCGGTGTAAGTTGCTCGCGAAGATGACATCACGAGTCCATGTCGTTCGTCCGCCACACTGGATTGAACAGAAAGCGAAACTAAATTTTCACAGGTCACAAATTTAGTCCGAACTTCACGAAACTAGACGTACAGGATCCTTGGACCAAGCCTCACAAAAGTTACTAGAAGGATTTTTGATTTTCGGAAGCGTTTGCCCGTCACAGCCAAACGAAATCGGCAGCGTAGTCGCCAAAACAGGAAGTAGTTCATATTTCAGGAACTCTATCACGTATCGAAACCAAACTTTGTACATTAACTCAAGACTCCAATGTGAGGATGTACAAGATAAAAATTTTTTTTTAAAAATTACAAATTTTACATAATTTGGCAAACCCCCCCCCAGCTATTTGGTCAGCTCCTGCGCCTAGGCCCTTTGAGACAGAGACACCGTTCCAACTTTAAAACGTCCGGTCAGTACCGGTGTAAGTTGCTCGTGAAGATGACATCATGAGTCCATGTCGTTTGTCCGCAATATTGGATTGAACAGAAAGCTAAACTAAAGTTTCACAGGTCACAAATTTGGTCCGAACTTCACGAAACTGGACGTACATGATCCTTGGACCAAGCCTCACAAAAGTTACTAGAAGGATTTTTGATTTTCGGAAGCGTTTGCCCGTCACAGCCAAACGAAATCAGCGGCGTAGTCGCCAAACAGGAAGTCGTCCATATCTCAGGAACTCTGTCACGTATCGAAACCAAACTTTATACATGAACTCGGGACTCCAATGTGAGGAAGCACAAGATCTGAATTTTTTTTAATTTTTTTTATTTCAGGCTAATAGACAAACACATTTACCTATGTCTATGCAAGAGTTTCACCTTTTAATGTTAATGCATTTAGACAGTAGGTGGCACTGTTGTATTACATTTCACAGAGCAGCCAAGTCAGTGTATAGACTGCATTCGTTTTTACCAGGTTTGTCTTAATAAATGCAGGCATGAATTTCGTTTTTTGCATTGGTCTATTTTAATCATCTTCATTTATTAATATATACAGATTTGTATGCATGAATTGTGCATTTCCAATCCTCAAAGCAGTTAATAAAAAATAAAAATATTTAAAAAAAAAACTTTATACAAAATACATCATGCTATTCTTCGATAACCGAACAAACAATTCATTGTCTGTGGCTGTGTTTGTGCGTACGGGAAATATGCTGCGCATAACAATAGAAAACAAGGAGAAATGCACAGTCACATGCTCAAACAATCAACAACGTCGCTCTAGAGGTGCGTTGTGGACTGCGAAGTGGACTTCACAGGGTTTTCCGCCATCTTAAGTTAGAGTCTAATCCGAAGGGAGCGAACATGTTCAGTTCGAAGGGCACTGCGCACGGCATTGGGAATAAGGGAACATCGATACATCACTTCACAGGAAGTGGAGAGCGATGATCACACACCCAACTGTCACACGTCATCACCAGTCAGAACGGTCATAACTAACGATGGAGGAGTTTACGTATGTGTGCAAGTAATACATTTCGCCATTGTTATACAAATGACAGTATTTTTAACGGTTATTGTTGTGAATATTACATATACTATTTTTGATGATTATAATTTACCTCAGTGAATGCAGCCAGCTTAGCTAGTTTGTGAAGTAAAGTGATTTTATTTTAGGTAGTTGTAAAATAGTGCAATATAATTGTAAATATATAATATAATAATAAAAATTAAAATATGAATGTAGTCCTATATATATTTGTTATATCATAATCTGCGCGACTCCGTCGTTGACTTTCTTTGATGACATTTGCTGGGCGTTTCAAATGAGCGGTTATTGTCAGTGAAGTCCACTTCAACTGATATACTGTGCTCAGGGAGTAGGGGAGCAGTGAACACTGCATATGGACCCTGTCGAATGGAACGCACATTAGATGTGTAAAAACAAGTGGAAAGCGCGAGCGCGCCGCTGTCTCCTTTCCACAAGCGCTTGTTCTCCTGTGGCGTCTGTCGGTGCTATGCAACCATTAACTGCGCTCTCCATGATGACAAGAGCTGTGACTGAAATCGCTCCCTATCCACTATATAGTGCACTATTTAGGGTGTCGGCCATTTTGTAGTGGTGTCCGAATTCTGAGTGAACGACATCATTCCCTACATTCTTCACTTCTTTTATCCACAATCCTCTCTGAATTCGAGTGTACATACGATCATAGACAGTATATAAACGCATACGATGTACACTTGCTGAGACACTATTTCCCACAATCCAACACGATAAGGCGATAGAGCACGAATGAAAAATAAACAAAAATGTCACCATGGCAACGGTGCACGCGAGTTAGAAAACAATAATTTATAAGACCAGACGCCTGGTTATTTATTTATATATACCGTTATATCTATATTTGAAAAATCAAATGTGTTGTGTAGTGTTTTGTTCTCTTTTATTTTCACATATAAATGTAAAAAGTAAATAAATATGACAAAGCAAGTGTTTTTATTATATATATTTTTTTTATTCAAATAACGCAATAAACGTGAAAAATACATACATACAATTGTTACATACAATTCATACAGCCAAAAAAAGGAAATATTAAAGATGGGTAGGTAATGTTTATGACAAATTGTCTGAGCTCTCTGGCGCGTGATAATTATGTCAGCGTCCGAATTCTTTGCTGATGTAGTGCACTCAACTGCCATTCACTATGTAGGGATTAGTGAACGAGTGAGCGGTTTCAGACACAGCTAAGGAAGTATCAGCAAAAGCTTAGATTTCTAGCCCTTGCATTAGCTTTACTACTAGATATATTTATGGAGATGGAAAATAATAAGGCGCCCTGTACAGCTATGATCAGCTGTTCGGCCGAGCATTTACGCTGCAAGCTGATGGTTTGTTGCTGCCGCGCTCTATCACTCGCACACCACGGCCAGGGCTCAGCGGAAGACAGAAAATGCCGGTCCAGCACTGATTGAGGAATTAAATTAGAAAATAAAAGACAGTTTGACATCTTTTTTCTCGCATTCTCACATTTTTTCTCGCATCTCGCATCTATCCACTACCTGCTAACGTTAGTGCACTGCACCCGAGCAAGCACACTTTGCAGTTCCTCCGGAAATGCACTTTTCTAGTTAAATGCTAAAGTCCTGAATGATTGATGATTATTATCAGACATGTATCTCAGCTAACAGGGAACGATCTCGCAATATTCTCTCAAAGTTATGAACAAACGTTCTTCCTGTAACATTAATATAACATTCGTTCACAGTTAGCTAGTCTTTAATAATGTTCTCAAAAAATTAGCACAAAATATTTATACATCGTTCATGATGCATTTTAGTTTGACATTAATGAACATTAAAAAGCAAAGTTACCATAACCAAGAAAAAGCTTTTTAAAAACTTAATGAATTGAACTGTAAGAGAACAATCAGAAACAATGTTTTCATAACTTAATGGAAACTTAGCAAAACGTTATTAGAAACGTTATTTCGACATTCTTACAAACTTACCACAGTAAACATGGTTTACTTAAAAGTACCACTTAGCCTACTACAGAAAAACTTGATATTAAAGTCACCACTGTCATAAAATATGTAAATTTAACAAATCAATATAAAAAAATTTAAGCTTGTGATAGAGTTTGATGAGATAACATTAATTTGTTATTGTTTTACTCTAGTAAACAGTAACTTTATGGTATTTTGGAGGAAATAAATTGAACCTTTTATCCATCCGCGTCCTCAGATAGACTCTGCCCGTCTCTCTCTCTCTCTCTCTCTCTCTCTCTCTCTCTCTCTCTCTCTCTCTCTCTCTCAGTGTGATGTTTGTATCCTCTGGATAACGGGATAAAATCACCTCAGCTCTACATCAGGTAAGACGCTGGAAACTTCTTCCTGTATTCCTGTAATCTCTGAGTTTTGTCTTTATTACACCTCTTTTTTTCTCAAGCTGTTGTTATATTCGCTCCGACGACACGGATCCAGAGGATTTTCGGGTGTTCAAGCACACTGTGTCTCAATACTTATTATGAGCATCTCGGGCAGTTCAACCGATTCCGTGAAATGCCGTTAACTCGGAACGCGCCAAAAAGACGCTTAAATAAAGCGCGCGAAAAGTGTTTATTCAGTTGTGCTCTGATTCCCAAGTCTTTGTTCGTGACTCCAGACTGACTGGAGATAATCAATCAATCAATCAATCAATCAATCAATCACACAGTTGCATGTGTATAAAACGACATCGTCAGGTTTTGGTTTTAGTGTTAACGAATTCTCAAAGAACTCTGTTTATTGAAATATAATGTTTATAGTGCTATATAGAGTATACAGTATAGTGAAATTAGTTAAATCAAATTTACTTATGTTGTATAGTGAGGCAACGCCCTCAAGTAAAGGCTTTGAAATAACTTTTCTGAATGATGTTTGGGTTATGTTGCATTGTGTGTCATAATAAAAAACAAAACATTCAGTTCTAAAATACCATAATTTCCATGAACCTAATATCACTTAAAGCACTGCTTTATTTTATTTATTTATATTTATTTATATTTTTAAAACAGGAAAAGATTAAGGACAATCGGGCCTGGCTCAGTATAAAACTGATTTTCAGCAGGTTCCTTCTCTGCAGAACATAAAAACCACATACACAACAAAGCTCACACACTAGACAGCTAGAGACAACAACAGACACACAAACCAAGATATTGGGCAACAGGAGGGGCTATAGAGCCGTCTCAATGGTCACAGATATACCTGTCCATTAAATGGCGAGCAAATGTTATTTTAAATAGTCTTCTTGATGTGATAGTTCTGATGTGCTGTGGGATCTCATTCCAGGTTTTAGTGAGCACATGAAAAAAAGATCTTAAAGATATTAATGAGTTTGATCTTTGTTTCATTATGTGTTTAGTATCTGTCAGAAACATTGATCTGTTGTCGCTCATCTCTACATCTTTATTGTCATAGTTGTTATCTCAAATACATTGTGTTTGTTCCTTTATGTCTTTGTTCAGAAGGGCAGAAAAATGTTTTTACATTTCTGAGACTGACTCAAATGTGTTTAGCTGTTTGTAGTCTGCAAAAAAAAACAACATTAATAAATGTGAAAGTCTATGTATGTGTATGCATACATGTACAATCAGATCCTTTTTTGCCATCATTCAGGAAAGGATCTATGTAATATCATTCACATCAGTAGCATCTCCAGCTAGATACTAGATTCTGATTAAAAAACAAACAAATCCGATTTCATCACTTGAAAATTATGTTTTGTAGTGTGAACTGTGGATTTATGTGAAGTGTGAATAAACCCAGTGTTAGGTCGTTTCAGATTGGTTTTATTAGCATGACAACAAAAACAGGACAGGGCCCGTTCACACCAAGAACAATGACTTTAAGGTTCAACACCAACTTATTATCGTTATAGTTAGTGTGGACTTCACTATTTAGTCAGAGTTTAAGGCCCGTTCACATCAAGAATGATAACTATAACGATAACTACATTAGTGTCCGCGATATCGTTCTGTTTACTATAAGCGCACTGCAGTTTTGTCGTCTGTCGCTTTAAATGCTTAAATTCTGATTGGCTGTCAATGTTTTTATGGTTCATCAGAGGGAAAAAATTGTTCTGAAATCGTCGTATCGGTATAGTTGTAAGTGTGTACTTTTAAATGTTGAACGATTTTTAAAACTATATCTTTATTGTTATTGTTATAGGTATAAACAAAACTACAAATATAAAAAGCTTGTCAATAATTATTAAAAAAAGTTTACATTTCGATTCACGGTCTCCAAGGGCTGCCAAAACGTTAGAAGTGGGAGGAGCTTCTTTTACTGAAATGGCTATAACTTGTGATTGGAATATTTTCACCAAACTCAACGTACCCTTGTAAAAGTTCATTCTGGGGTCGTGTGAAAAAGCACACTGCGACTCACCACTTGGTGGCGTTATAACATGAAAAAAAAAATGGCTATAACTACGCAAACCTGAGTCTGATTGACCTCGAAAATTTGCATGCAGTGTCTTCGTCCAACGTGCCAAGACTGTCTTTGAGGACATTCGCGTATCTCAAAAAAAACCTTCAAGATTTTCATGTGCTTAAAGGATTGTGTACCATGCAATTTTTGGCACTCACCCACAACATTCAAAACTCATGGTAGAACTCCTCATTCTGAGCAACTTTGCTTTTAGGACCGCCACTGTCAATCGAATTGTTCGTAAATATCGGAGATTATTTCAAAAAACAACTTTCACGAAGTAGTCCTAGATTTTTGGCTCAACCTCGATAAAACCCTTGTGGCACATTTTTCGGGACTCTCAAGGTCAATAAGCTTGTGCTTAAAGACCTTAAAAGCGTCCTATAAAGTTTTAGCTCAAAATACCCCTCAGATATTTTTTTGCCATGTTAAAATTGTTACATTTTGAGGGTGAGCAAAAACATGCCGTTTTTGTCTGTCCCTTTAAATGCAAATGAGCTGCTGCTCCCGGCACAGGGGGCGGAGCTTCAAGAGCTTGTGTGTTAGCAGCTCACACACACACACACACACACACTGAACATTTCAAAAACTTTTAGCCTTTTATGTTCAAACCGGAGGATTCAGACAAAGATGGAGAGACTCAAGAAGTGACAACATGTAGAATCAACAGGACATTTCTGAATGGTTAGTTGATGAATTTATGTATCTGATGTGGCGTTAACGGGGTTTATGTAAATGTTATTGTTAGTGATGTCACTAACCCAGGAGGAAGCTTGTGTAGTTCCTACCAGCTGTTTGTTGTAGTCTTTAAAAAGCAATTTCTGTAAAAGAAAATATCTTCCTTTGCTTTGAACTTTGAGCGTTGTAACTTTGCAGATGTTGTTTATGCTCAAACAGCAACATTACACACTAACTAAAGTTAGACAAGTCAAATCATAATCAACCACCCTTTAAAACGCTTGAACCCCGATAATTGCTGCTCACGGCAATATTTGTTATAGTTATCACCCTTAGTGTGAACCATAGACAGTATATAAATATGTTCGTAGTGTCCGTGACGTCACTTGTAGTGTTTCTGAAGAGCGTTTTTGAAGCCCAAAGTGGGCGGAGCCGGCCGTCGCCATCTTGGCCGCGCGTCACTCCCGGATAAACGAAAATGTGCAGCGAGGCGGATTAGCTGAGGTGACGTGACGCTAATGCTAGCAGACAAACGGCTAGTAGTGACATCAGCGGCAATCCACCTGTCACTCAAGTGGCCACGCCCTTAATTATGCAGAACTTTAAGGCTTAATATAATTTAAACGGACGAGTTATAAAAACATTCCCCCCCTCACAGTCGTCATGAAGGACAACATCAGCTTTATAGACCAAAGCCACTTTTTGCACCAGACTGTAAAAATGTGTTTCTGCTGTAAAGTTGGGTATATTAACATGGGGGATTATGGGATTGAGTCTCTTCTGCAGCCTCTAGTGGCCAGTGGAGGAACTGCAGTTTAATCACTCAGTGTTGGCTTTAAGAGAGAGACTGGGAGGCTGCACTTGGTGTGAACAAAACTACAGATATAAAAAAATAAACATTAACATTTGTGTGTGTGTGTGTGTGTGTGTTGAGGATGTGTGGTATGGCGGTGCTGTTAGATGACGGTGGCGGTGATGAAGACTTTGACGTGTGTGACGGGGTCCGGATGCTCGCTCCTCCTCCTGTGGCTCAGTGTGACGGTGGGGTCTGGGGGCCTCGACGGGGCCGATGCGAGTGTGTGTTGTGGACGCTGGTCCTGCTGCTGTGGGACGTTCTGCTGCTGCTGGTGTGTGTGGGGCTGATGGTCCTGGTGTTCAGTGTGATTCTGCTGCCCGCCGGCCTGCTGCTGTACGCCGGCTTTCTGTGCCACTCGCGGGTACGTATACAGACACACACACACACACACACTTTCTGTGCCACTCGCGGGTACGTATACACACACACACACACACACACACTTTCTGTGCCACTCGCGGGTACGTATACACACACACACACATCACACTTTCTGTGCCACTCGCGGGTACGTATACACACACACACACACACACTTTCTGTGCCACTCGCGGGTACGTATACACACACACACACACACACTTTCTGTGCCACTCGCGGGTACGTATACACACACACACACACATACTTTCTGTGCCACTCGCAGGTACGTATACACACACACACACATACTTTCTGTGCCACTCGCGGGTACGTATACACACACACACACACACACACTTTCTGTGCCACTCGCGGGTACGTATACACACACACACACACACACACACTTTCTGTGCCACTCGCGGGTACGTATACACACACACACACACATACTTTCTGTGCCACTCGCAGGTACGTATACACACACACACACATACTTTCTGTGCCACTCGCGGGTACGTATACACACACACACACACACACACTTTCTGTGCCACTCGCGGGTACGTATACACACACACACACATACTTTCTGTGCCACTCGCGGGTACGTATACACACACACACACACACACACTTTCTGTGCCACTCGCGGGTACGTATACACACACACACACACACACTTTCTGTGCCACTCGCGGGTACGTATACACACACACACACTTTCTGTGCACACACAAACACATAATATCCTGTAGCGCTGCACGATTAAGACAAAAATCATAATTGTCGATTATTCCCTTGAAATTGTAATTCACCCTTCACAGAGAGTTTGATTGACAGGTGATCTAACCAATCAGAATCACAATCAGAATCCGCCATTTTTGTCCGACATAGCAGTCAGGAGAGTTAGTGGATTAACGTTGGAGGATTTGAACTTGAAAAGCGGAGTGTACTGACGTCTTTCCACGGTTAAAACAACATACCTTCTGATGTTCATTCATGTTTATTTGATGGTTTATAAATGAACTAGAAGGAAGAGATGATCGGTTCACGAGCAGCTTAAACTGAGCGATCTGTCACACACATTAAAGAGCCACAAAAAGGTTTTTTTGTTCAAATTTCTTTGAAAAATGACCAAACTTGAAAGTTGAGACTTTTTTCATATCAAAAGTACCCCGGTCTGTCCTGTCTGTGAGTCAGTGTCCTCTGCTCCGCGATGTGTGTTTCACTGCGTGAGAACATGGTGTGTGTGAGAGAGGCGTGGCTTGTCAGACATAGCAACAGTAACTAAAGGGGGCGGGTCTTTACGAACGGTCAATTGCGATTATTAATTACAATTATTACAATTTATATTGAATGATGTTTTGAATAGCTTTATACCACTTTTTTAGGGATTGTATATATAGGCCTATTATAATAAATTAGTTTACACAAAAATAGTTCACACACACACACACACACACACACACACACAATTAGTCTGATGACACACACAATGATAAATAAAAAGCAGGCCAATGAGGTTCAGCTATTAAATATCAGTCCCAAACTAGCTTTTGTTAATACAGTGTTGGTATGAGCACCACATTCATTTAAAAATATACAAAATAACACAAAGTGAAAAGAAAGTGGCATTTTGGGGTTATGGAAACAACAGTTACCATGGTGATACACAATACTAACAAGAACTGTTAATGAAACATGGAAACTGCTCCTGATGAACAGAATGAACATCATCCTGCATGCTAATCCTTCTCAGCGAACACACGACGTACCAGTAACGAGATTTATTGGTATTTTACTTTTATTTCGTGACTTACTAATTTACAACGTAACGACGTTGCATGCCATAGTTTCTTTTGCGCTTTATATATAGTGAAGCGAAGAATTGGATGAGTTGTGCAGCCCTGATCTCCTGATCTCCTGATCTCCTACAGGTGGTGGCGTCTTCGGCTCCGCTCTGCCAGTTCCTGGACGACAACAGTTGCTCCGCCCTCATCATCCTGGGCTTCGTCATGATGTCACCGCTTGTCGTGGTTGCTGCGGCGACATTCTGCGCTCTTCTCAGGAGGCTCCACCTACTTTTATATTTTCAGCCAATCACAGGAGCCCGGTACCAAGGGCGGGGCTTGGGCTGGAGGCGGGACTTCCTCGCCTGGGTTTGACGGACAGGCACACGCACCAATCTCAGGAGTGAGTGACGTCATGGGACAGCAACGGCGTATCTGTACACGTGTAACAATAATGTAACACTCGTAACACAATATATGGAACCAACAAAACGAGGATTAAGCCAAATTAATCTTTTCACATGACTGAGAAATTAATAAGAAATTCAAGAAGTAGTGTTACCGTGAACTAGTAAAATTGGGTAACACTTTATTTTACAGTGTCCTTGTTACATGTTACATGTACTTACCATAGTAATAAGAGTAAATTATGCATAATTACATGCAACTAACCCTCAACCAAACCCTAATCCTAGTAAGTACATGTAGTTAATTAATATTACTCAGTACTTAAATATATAATTACACTGTAAAGGGCAACCTAAAATTGTAACCCTGTTACATGTTATATTTTAAAACTACTTCTGCACATGTGGAAAAGTCTGTTTGCGTGCAATATATAGCAGTGTAAAAAAAAATTGTGCATTATTAATACATTATCACTACGATTTTATTTATTTATTTCTGAGGATAACGAGGCGTTACAGACTTCGGATTTCAGTGTTACCAAACTGGTGTTACTGTGGTATACTAGTGTCTACCTGTTGATGTTGATGTGTTTATTCATCTGTGCAGTAATGTGAATAAACCACCTGAAATCAAACATGTGCTGGACTTCATTTCCACATCACATGTGTCCCAAAAGATAAAAATATCTCGCTATTATAAATGCATGAGGCTCGGGATTAGTCCTGCTATATAGGGCATGTTAACTCATCAAGAAACTCCAGAAGAACCATAACTTCATAAGTTGTTCTTGGAGAAGTTGGAGCTCACAGGTCAGATTGACCTGAACACACTCAGCCTGTGATTTGCATATGCAAAACTCTTATCGACCCAGTGTACACTGTGATTTATCACCATGGCAACAGGCATCGGCTGGACGTTTGCCATGGCAACGTAATGGGACGAGAGAGGGTCGAGGTAATGACGAATAATGACAGTCAGCGGAGAGAAAGATGGACAGAACGTATGGAGAGATGAGAACTACAGCTGAAAGAGTTTCTGCTGAAAGCAACAGTTCTCTCCTTAAAACTGCAGTGAACCAAAGACAGTCTCAAAAACACGCTTTGAAATCGCTGGTGTTTCTGACGTCACAAACTACCTTGTAACCAATCAGATCAACGTGTGATCGTCAACCAGTGGATCTCTGAGCTGAGCGAGTGAGTGGAGGCGGGGCTCATTTGCATATTCATAGAACCGCGCATACTAAATGAGGCAAGGGTGTCGAGTTACATTCAAGATATTTAAAGACATGAATATTTATTTTCAATGAAAAAACGTTTTAATATGTCATTTTGGTGATCAAAGATGAGTTTTAAGGGATACAACTATTGACTACTGGGGGACTGACATCTTCAGTAATTTTGCTTCTCCTGTAAATATATCTTCATTTAAAGGTGCAGTGTGTAATATTTAGGAGGATCTGTTGACAGAAATGCAATATCATATTCATATCTATGTTTTCAGTGGTGTATAAAGACCTTATTAATGAACCGTTATGTGTTTATTAGCTTAGAATGAGGCGTTTCTCTCTACACACACCGCGGGTCCGCTTACATCGACATGTTTCTACGGTGGCCCTGAACGGACAAACGCGCTTAGTCACTATATTGTTCTTCATGATAAGAAGCTAGCTAAAGTTAGCGAATAAAACACTGACACAATGATGAACAAGTTACAATAATATTCACAATAACATATAGTTTTTTTTAAATAATAAAGTAAACATACTTTCTTAATTAATCCTTGTAAAGAAACCTCATTGTTAAAACTGGCTACTCTCTGCTGTCTCAGACGATGACATCACGTCCTGTCGGCCACTGTAACTTCTGTTGGGTGCAGTTCACAACCTCACCACTAGATGTCGCTAAACATCACACACTGCACCTTTAAGAATGTTAGGATATTTGTGACAGGAATAACAGCAGCCTGACAGAGTCATATTATAAAATAATGATGTAATGTAATTATGATCATTATGACACAGTAAAGCTGTTGACAGAGAATCATCTCCATCTCTTAATGTCTTTATTAAAGTCTCTGGGTAAGAGTGGCATTAAAAAATGACAAACTCTGCAGATTCAGATATGAATGTGATTGGCAGTGTTAACGCATTACAAGTAATGCAAGTTATGTAATCAGATTACTTTTTTCAAGTAACTAATGAAGTAACGTATTACTATTACATTTAAAACAAAATATCTGATTTACTTTTTCAAATAAGTAACACAAGTAACTGTTCTCCCATTTATTGACTGACAGCTGTCCTGTCCTCTGTTGAGGGAATCATGGGTAAGTGCATGATGGGTATTGTAGTTCTAGACTAATGTGAGCGTTTACTCTTCTCACTGGCACAAACACACATTTCAAGAGTGTTGCTATGCAGCTGCTATTGTGTTTTGGCCAGTTTAATGGGTGTTGCTATGCAGCTGATATAGTGTTTTGGGCAAATTAACAGGTGTTGCTATGCAGCTGCTAGGGTATTTTGGCCAGTTTCAAGGGTGTTGCTATGCAGCTGCTAGGGTATTTTGGCCAGTTTCAAGGGTGTTGCTATGCAGCTGATATAGTGTTTTGGCCAGTTTAATGGGTGTTGCTATGCAGCTGATATAGTGTTTTGGCCAGATTCACGGGTGTTGCTATGCAGCTGCTAGGGTATTTTGGCCAGTTTCAAGGGTGTTGCTACGCAGCTGATATAGTGTTTTGGCCAGATTCACGGGTGTTGCTATGCAGCTGATATAGTGTTTTGGCCAGATTCACGGGTGTTGCTATGCAGCTGATATGTTTTGGCCAGATTCACGGGTGTTGCTATGCAGCTGATATAGTGTTTTGGCCAGATTCACGGGTGTTGCTATGCAGCTGATAGTGTTTTGGCCAGATTCACGGGTGTTGCTATGCAGCTGCTATTTTGTTTTGGCCAGATTCACGGGTGTTGCTATGCAGCTGCTATTGTGTTTTGGCCAGATTCACGGGTGTTGCTATGCAACTGATATAGTGTTTTGGCCAGATTCATGGGTGTTGCTGTGCAGCTGATATAGTGTTTTGGCCAGATTCACGGGTGTTGCTATGCAGCTGCTATTTTGTTTTGGCCAGATTCACGGGTGTTGCTATGCAGCTGCTATTGTGTTTTGGCCAGATTCACGGGTGTTGCTATGTAGCTGCTATTGTGTTTGGCCAGATTCACGGGTGTTGCTATGCATCAGATATAGTGTTTTGGCCAGATTCACGGGTGTTGTTATGCAGCTGATATAGTGTTTTGGCCAGATTCACGGGTGTTGCTATGCAGCTGATATAGTGTTTTGGCCAGATTCACGGGTGTTGCTATGTAGCTGATATAGTGTTTTGGCCAGATTCACGGGTGTTGCTATGCAGCTGCTATGGTATTTTGGCCAGATTCACGGGTGTTGCTATGCAGCTGATATAGTGTTTTGGCCAGATTCACGGGTGTTGCTATGCAGCTGATATAGTGTTTTGGCCAGATTCACAGATGTTGCTATGCAGCTGCTATGGTATTTTGGCCAGATTCACGGGTGTTGCTATGCAGCTGCTATGGTATTTTGGCCAGATTCACGGGTGTTGCTATGCAGCTGATATAGTGCTGATATAGTGTTTTGGCCAGATTCACGGGTGTTGCTATGCAGCTGATATAGTGTTTTGGCCAGATTCACGGGTGTTGCTATGCAGCTGCTATGGTATTTTGGTCAGTTTCAAGGGTGTTGCTATGCAGCTGCTATGGTGTTTTGGCCAGTTTCACGGGTGTTGCTATGCAGCTGCTATGGTATTTTGGTCAGTTTCAAGGGTGTTGCTATGCAGCTGCTATGGTGTTTTGGCCAGTTTCACGGGTGTTGCTGTGGCGTTCTGGGTAGTTTTAAGAGTGTTGCTAGGCAGCTGCTACTGTTTTGTGGGTGGTTGTCAAAGCATTGTCATGCGGTTGCTAGGTGTCTGTTTTAGTGAGAGACTGCAGACGTGTCTCAGCTCCTCATTTAATGTGTTTTTCATCTTTCTCTGCAGATCAGACTGAATCTGTTCGAGTGTTTTGTTGTGCCGTCCCTCGTCTCTCTGACCCCCGTGACTCTCATTACTCTGAGCTGTAGGGTCTCATTCAACGATGAAGAAGAAGAAGAACTGATCTTCATCATAGACACTTCTAATTCTCAAGACCTTGGTTACTGGCGTCATCATGAACCAGCGTTTACAATCGATAACACCTCCATTATGTGACACATTTTCATAATAAATACCTTGAGTTTATATCTTGAGTGTAACATGAATTCAATCCTGCTAAATGAATAAAAAATATAAATGTTTATGTACTGTATATGTAAATAAATGCAAATTAGATGGTCAGACCAACGCTGTTTTTCATTAAAGAAGACTTAGTGTCTTCAGTTATTTTGCTTCTCCAGTAAACGTGTCTTGATTTAAGAGTGTTCAGATATTCGTACTGGAAAGCAAGATAAGTATACTGAGTAATAGCACATTGTTTCTGAAACAGGAACTGTCTGTGTGGTTAATTAGCACTTCGAGGTTAGCACGCCCACAGCGAGAGTCCATGAGCTAATGACCCTCCACAGCTGCTCTTCTCCCAGAATGCACCTCTCCGGCTCTTATCGCTCGAGCTCTTATCGCTCGACTCTCTTCAGCTGGAAAATTGAGTCTCGTCGACAGCCGGAACCCTGATTAGAGCCGAAGGTTTCAGCTCTTTAATGTGTTCCTCTCCGCCGTGATTAACGGCCCGTTTGCCACCGGTGTAGATGGCGATTTGTGTGATTTATGTGCGGATGTGTGTGTGTGTGTTTATTAAGTCCTGCACTGCAGTGGTTGTTTATCATGAAGTCCACTCTGGACCCAGCAAGCAATTTTGCGTTTAAAAGACGTCCAATAGCGTCCAAACACAGCCCTGACGTCTAGGCTAAAACAAGGGAAGGTTTGGGCTGCCACTTAAAATTTAATAGACATCTAAACCATCGCCCAAGAATAGACTAGTCATCAATTAGATGAAGAAATGAGTGAAGAAATGAAACCAAACGTCTTGTAATCACTATTGGCTTTGCATACATAATGGAATATTAAACATCTCGCAAGTTATTTTGGCATAAACGACACGTCACCAAATTCAAGGTTATTTTGACCAGAAGCGTCAAATCTGGACTATATCGGGTCTATAGTTGCTGGGGAATACGTCTCACGGACTCACTGACAACAGTTGTGTAGTTGTGTTGTGTAGCTCCACTGATCAGGCTGATCTGCATGAAGTTTAACTCCGTCATGTCACCTCTCTTCCTGAAATCAGTGATTCTGCTGGTTTTGACGCTGCTAATCGCTGTCAGAATTAAAGCTGGATGTTCTGTAAGCCCGACTGAACCTCAGCTGTTTCTGTCTGATTATCTGCATCTCTCTCTCTCTCTCTCTCTCTCTCTCTTTTCCTCTGTGCTGAAGA
>CM040825.1:44727156-44729656 GCA_022828995.1 Vimba vimba
ATCAGTGGAAAGGCAGCCATAGACTCTGTTTATTTAGAGCACACATTGCCAGAATCCAGCCCAAACCTTTGTGACAGAAATAATTTAACTTTAATTGCAAGCCTTGCAATGTTTATTGCATACATGACTACATGATAATGTTAAACATGACATTTACCAGACTAAAATGCATGTTTGCACCCAAAAATGAAAATTCTGTCATTATTGCTCACCCTTAAGACTTTCGTTCATCTTCTGGACACAAATTAAGATATTTTTGATGAAATCTGGGAGGTTTCTGTCCCTCCATTGACATCAATGTCATTGCAACTGTCAAAGCCCAGAAAGGTGGTAAAAACATTGGTAAATAGTACATATAACTACAGTGGTTCACCCTTAATATTATGAAGTGACGAGAATACTTTTTGTGCGCAAAATAACCCCAAAATAACGACATTGTTGAATAATCTCTTCTTTTACATGTCATTCTCCTACACTGTTTTGTGAGGATGAGTGGGCCGGAGCGTATTAAAGGATAACTCTTGCCAAAATGCAACCTAGGGTCTTTTTGTTAATCTACCCGAGGCAAACTTCCATTTAAAAGCATAATTAGGATGGAAACACCACTTTTAAGTTTGACCGTATTTTCGTTTACGGTCAAATTGCCTTTTGAATGGGAGTGCTAGGGGCACGACTATGATAGCATTAAAAATCGCTATTTTTTTAAACACTAAGGAGGCTCGACACAACATGAAACTGTGCTGGAAGAATCACCAGGGGCTCTACACATGAACTCCAGCATTGAGAACATTGTTTGTGTACACAGAGTTTACTAAAAAGAAAGATTTTGAACAACTCGCTGAAGCTGTGTCCGCCGGCATTTTGACGGTGTTTAGTGTTTTATGCCCCCAACGGCGCCTTCCAGGCAGCGAGGGGATGGGTAGGTTTAATGTTGAGGGTAGGGTTAGCTGCCTCTAAGGAGCCATTGGGGGCTTAAAACACCATCAAGCCATTTTGACAGTCAAAAATAGTCGATCTAATAACTTTATTCTAGAGCTGCTGTAAAGCCAAAACAATCTATGTTACTGTAATTTCCTATTATCACTGTAAAGCTGCTTTGAAAATCTATATTGTTATAAGCGCTATATAAATGAAGGTGACTTGACACTGTTTACACTACATCAACAGCGTAGGAGAATGACGTGAAAGAGTAGAGATTGTTGAATAATGTCGTTATTTTGTTTTTGTGCACAAAAGGTATTCTCATCGCTTCATAATATCAAGGTTTCACCACTGTAGTTACATGGATTATTTAAACAATGTTTTTACTACCTTTCTGGGCCTTGAAAGTTGCAAAGACGTTTCTGTCTATGGCTGGTTCAGAAACCTAATTTCTTCATTTGTGTTCTGAAGATGAACGAAGGTCTTACAGGTTTGGAACGACATGAGGGTGAGTAATTAATGATAGAATTTTCACTAATCCTTCAACTGAAAACAACTTGCACTGACATATCTTAAATATGTGACTGCCACTGTTTTGTCTCAAGATGCACACCAGTAATGTTTTTTTTTTTTATTAGACATTTTTATAAAAGCTGCTTTAATACACTAATTTTATTAAGGCCTAGACCTGGCTTAAGCTAAGCCCAGTATGGAAACCAGGGCCATATTGTTCATACCAGTAGTCAGCTTAATAAATACTGTCAAGACAAGTCACAATTCAGTCTAATATTTATATGAATGGCAAATATGCTAATAACTAACCTCTGAACAAACTCAAGGTGCTGCCTCTTCCTGGTACTGCAAGCTGAAGTTCTAGGAGGAGGCAAACCACGCTGTCAGACCAGGCCAGGGATGAAGAGGCTGTGATCCTTTTCACACACACCTTGACCTTCCAAACGTAATGTCCAGCATTGGTTGCTTAGAGATTGACCTGTAATTGAAAAAAAAAAAAGAATTAATAAATAATATTAATAATTAAAATAACTATTGTGGGTTCCACTGTGGTTCGATGTAGTTGTCTATCTGTTCATAGTTCTATAAATTAAAATTTTCACCTAAAAATTAAAATTGATTAGGGTTAGAACACTAAAACGCACTGCCATATTATTTTGCTTGTTTTAAGCATAAACTCACTAAATTTTGACTTATTCTTTCAGAAAACAAGACAATTTTTACTTGTCAATTAAATGCTTCTTCATGTAAGAATTTTAGATATCTGGACTGGAAACAAGAAAAAAAACACTAATTAAGAAAAACATATTTTGCAGTGGAGTGAGTAAATGATGGCTTTTCATTTTAGGTTTAAACTTAAACCTTTAATGTTTACATACCAAATAAGGCGTGGACTCTCTGGCAAATGTAGATTGCTGGACATCAGAGTTGCAAATTCCTGAAACAATTTTTAAAAAGAATTAATTAATTAAAAATAATGTATTCATCTTCAGCACAACCATGATCAACAGAACCAAAACATAAAACATATTAATGGGAACATGGATTTTCTTGTGCTAGCAAAATT
>CM040825.1:44737156-44789656 GCA_022828995.1 Vimba vimba
TTGAAGCCGTGATTTACAGTGGATGTAGAACAGCTAAGGGGGTTTTAACTCCGCGTCGAGTCTAACAACGGCCCTCAGCTGTTCTACATCCACTGTAAAACACGGCTTCGTGGGGCTTATTGCTTAATTTGGTAAAGTTTTAGCATTTTTAGTTTGAATTTTGAGCATTTTTAGGTTTTTCTGCGTGTACTGATGCATTCCTCGCATTCCATAAATTCCTAAGGGGGACAAATTGACCTGCGAGGGAAGGATTTGTTACTTTTTTAAATTTCAACCACAAAACTCGAATCCATTACATTTTTTGTGTGTGTATTCGTGGTTCAAGTGCAACAAAATTCCTGGGGTCTTGGATCCCTCCGATGAACACTACATTTTTCAAAAAAATAAAATAATTCATCCGAGGTAAGGGGAAGGGTCACCTGGGTCACCTGTGTCACCTGAGTCACCTGGGTCACCTGTGTCACCTGAGTCACCTGAGTCACCTGGGTCACCTGGGTCACCTGTGTCACCTGTGTCACCTGAGTCACCTGGGTCACCTGGGTCACCTGTGTCACCTGAGTCACCTGGGTCACCTGTGTCACCTGTGTCACCTGGGTCACCTGGGTCACCTGTGTCACCTGAGTCACCTGAGTCACCTGGGTCACCTGGGTCACCTGAGTCACCTGAGTCACCTGGGTCACCTGGGTCACCTGTGTCACCTGAGTCACCTGGGTCACCTGGGTCACCTGGGTCACCTGTGTCACCTGAGTCACCTGGGTCACCTGGGTCACCTGGGTCACCTGGGTCACCTGAGTCACCTGAGTCACCTGGGTCACCTGGGTCACCTGTGTCACCTGTGTCACCTGAGTCACCTGTGTCACCTGTGTCACCTGAGTCACCTGAGTCACCTGGGTCACCTGGGTCACCTGTGTCACCTGAGTCACCTGAGTCACCTGGGTCACCTGGGTCACCTGTGTCACCTGAGTCACCTGTGTCACCTGTGTCACCTGTGTCACCTGTGTCACCTGGGTCACCTGAGTCACCTGGGTCACCTGTGTCACCTGGGTCACCGGGGTCACCTGAGTCACCTGGGTCACCTGTGTCACCTGTGTCACCTGAGTCACCTGTGTCACCTGGGTCACCTGAGTCACCTGGGTCACCTGGGTCACCTGTGTCACCTGTGTCACCTTGGTCACCTGAGTCACCTGGGTCACCTGGATCACCTGTGTCACCTGAGTCACCTGTGTCACCTGAGTCACCTGAGTCACTTGGGTCACCTGGGTCACCTGGGTCACCTGAGTCACCTGTGTCACCTGGGTCACCTGGGTCACCTGGGTCACCTGGGTCACCTGTGTCACCTGTGTCACCTGGGTCACCTGTGTCACCTGGGTCACCTGTGTCACCTGGGACACCTGGGTCACCTGGGTCACCTGGGTCACCTGGGTCCCAGCGCATCCTAGGATGTATCTTTGATGCAAACACTAATACATTAAGTAATTGAATCCTGCACACAAGATACATAAAAGATGTAGTAAGAACATTTTTTATTTAATTTCAGCAATTTATGTACATCTTGTGAAATAAATTACTGAAATTAAATGAATTTTTTTACTACAGTTATATTCATATTATTAATTATTAAAATATATGTTCAAAAGTTGACAGTGCTAGTAATTACTCAATAATTACAAAAAATTCCCTAAATAAATATTTGCACCGGAGACAGATGTTAATATCAGCTGTAAACTGCAGTTATGAATATAAGAATGTGATGTTTGTTAGTAAAGCGAGTTTCACTGGTTCCAGAGCGGTTCGGTCCAGCAAGCGTGACGGTGTCGGACTTGAGTCCAGGTGGCTTGCGTGTGAGCTGGAGTCCGGTCGAGAGTCCGGTCGAGAGTCCGAATCAGAGTTCGGTCCAGAGTCCAGTCCAGAGTACGGTTCAGCCTGAGCAGGTCCAGAGTACGGTCCAGAGTCCGGTCCAGTGTCCGGTTCAGTGTCTGGTCCAGGCTCCGGTTCAGTGTCCGGTTCATACTCCGGTCCAGCCTGAGCCGGTCCAGAGTACGGTCCAGCCTGACCAGGTCCAGAGTACGGTCCAGAGTACGGTCCAGAGTACGGTCCAGAGTACGGTCCAGAGTACGGTCCAGAGTCCGTTCCAGTGTCCGGTTAAGAGTCCGGTCCAGAGTCCGGTCCAGCCTGAGCAGGTCCAGTACCGCGTGGAGTATGGAGAGATTCCCAGCGGCCCGGTCCGGACTGTGACTCCGCCCCCCCATCAGAGCTCCGCCCTCCTGACTCAGCTCCGCCCACTCACCAAGTACCTGATCACTGTGACTGCGCTGCACTCCTCCGGCCAACAGAGGGCGCTGTCAGTCCGAGCCTGCACACCTGAAGGTACTTCAACTGTTTGATATTGACACACTTCCTGTTTATGCTAATTAAGAGTGTTGATTAGTAATGTGTGTGTTTCAGTTCTCCCGCCGCTTGCTGACCTCCAGTTGACCCCATTAGGGCGGGGCCTGGTGCAGGTTGATTGGCAGGGGCAGGGGGCGGGGCTTCTGGGCTACTGGGTGAGTTGGAAGAATGAAGATCAGCCTTTATTCTCCTCAGTGTATCTGCCGTCACACACACTGTCCACGCGGCTAACGCATCTGAACCGCGGCAGCCGCGTGTGTGTGTCGCCGGTGTACCGCAGTGCGCGCGGTGAGGGGCTCTGCTGCACGGCACACACTTAACACACACTTAACATGCACTCAACGCACACTTAACACGCACTTAACATACATTTAACACACACTTAACACGCACCTAACACACACTTAACACGCACCTAACACACTTAACACACACTTAACATACATTTAACACACACTTAACATACATTTAACACACACTTAACACACACTTAATACGCACGTAACACACATAACACACATAACACACACTTAATACACTTAATACGCACGTAACACACATAACACACTTAACACACACTTTACAGGGAAATGTAAAACCTGAACTGGATTCCGTACTCAACTACACTGCCGCTCAAAAGTTTTGGATGAGTTAGATTTTTACAGTTTTAAAAGAAGTCTCTTCTGCTCACCAAGGCTGCATTTTAACTGCAATTTAAAATAACTGTTTTCTATTTTTTTTTATTGTTTCACATTTTTATAATATTTCACAATATTATTATTATTATTATTATTTATCAAATAAATGCAGTCTTGGTGAGCAGAAGAGACATTTTTTAAAAACATTACAAATCTTACCGATCCAAAACTTTTTACTGGTAGTTTAACTGTACTTATGCAGCTGAAATGAGCACTGACTAACGAAATTAATAATTCAAATTAATGTAAAAAAAATTATGATTGACAGTTGTGAAAACCTCATGCAATCCCATCCTGACACCTAAAAGCTCCACTGCTGCACACACACACACACACACACACACACTTACGGTGTTTCAGATCTGAGTTGTTATTATTATCTCTGATGTGTGTGTCTACTGCCACCTAGCGATTGTAAAACAACATCATCACTCTTATCACTGGATTGATTTTAGTGATCATTCTTTACCAGATAACTGAGATGTTGAGGCTTGAACTGCAGTATTAAAGAGAAGAACCTTTTAAATAATTTGATGAGTGTTTCATTATTTCATATTATTTCACACATCTCAATAAAATACACTTTTATTACAATGATAATCTGCCAAAATAACTAAACAGTTTACTAATGTTAATGTTTATTCTTCTAATTTTGTGTATGTTTTGAGGGAATCTGTGTATATTGTGTTTCTTGTTTATAATGTATTAAACTATTTTCTTAATGTTTCTGGCTCTCACACACCCAGCCAACAATGTTGATTCCCAGAATGTTCCCATAAATAACCGAATGAGAACCATATGTGGACAATGTTCAGTGAACAATTATTGTTCCTACTGTAAAACCGCAATAAAATACTCTTTAAAACTGTCAAAATGTAGATCTGTTTATTTGGTTGCAAACACCAAGTTATCCGTTTTATAGTAGTAACTATATTACCTATACAACGATCCCTTTTTAGTTGGATTTATGATAATCATATTTATTATAAGGTCAAACCAAAATTTATTCAGACACCTTCAACATTTCTCACATTATCACAGTTTATTTGCTTTAGTTTAGAAAATGGTAATAAAATACGACAAGAACTAAGAGTTATGAACTGGTTTTGTCCCTCCTTCTGTTAGACTGTCTCACAAATGAATTATGTTGAATATCTGTCAGCTGTTAAATTTAACTACACATACCAGTTAATACCAGTTTAGCTCAACCAATTACCAAGCAATGCTTCATTTTGTTCAGTCTGTGGTGTTAAAAGGTATAGCAATTTTTACTGTTAGTCCACTTTATGAAGAATTTTTAGGTAAAATATGTCACAGTTTATTTTATTTTTACTTTAATTTTGCTTTAGTTTACTTTTATAGTGTCCTGCACCCTAAAGAAAATATAAAATATCTGGTGTATATATAAAATATCTGACATATCTGGTGTCTGAATAATTTTTGGTTTGACTGTATATCAGAGTATAATTAATTTCATGTTTTTATATTTGCGTTGGCTCCCTCAGTCCTGCAGATGGCGCTGTGGGCGTGATGAACGGTATATACATCCGCGTGAAAATCAAAATGGCGGCGGCCGCGGGACTGATTCTGCCCGGTGACGGGATCATAATCGCGGGAAAAATCTACTCGGGTGTCGCGCTCACGCTGGACAACTGCCTGTTGCCCCCCGAGCGCGTGCACTGCAGCCCCTCGCGCGCTCACGGGCTGTCCGCACGCACAGAGGAGCAGCTACGTAATCGGATGTGTGAGATGATCCAGAACGCGGGAATTCTGCTCCGTTTGCCTCAGGTTCGCGCGGTTTTATGTTGCCTAGCAACTACCTGTCAACACGATTCCCTTCAGTGAAAAAAAAGCTTTTAAACCTGATTAAACTGGTCAGCTGGCTCTCAGATTGGCCAAACCGGTCTAGTTCGGGTTTAGAGGGGTTCTTGTTAGCTGGTCTAAACCCCACCCTGGCCAGTCTAAGACCAGATGTTGTTGTTTCACTAAGCATATAGGGAACATTTCAGTAGCTGGTTGCTGAAACAGCTTAGACTAGTCTTACAACTTAGTCCTTGAATTGAATATGAAAAGTAACTTAACTGGGGCCGGTTGCATAAACATAGCCATTATGTTAATCCGAAACCGTTCCCTATACACTATATAGAGCACTCAAATGTCATACACTATATAGGATACTAATTAGTGAATGAGTGAGCGGTTTCGGACACAGCTGGTGTCTTAAGTTCTTGTATGACCCATTAGCAGTTAGTTAATGGCAGTCAGTCTTAGTTTTCAGTATCAAATTAGACTAATCTACGTTTTTATGTAACTGACTTAAAAAAAGCTATGGACAGTCTTAAAGAAAAGAATGTGATGTCTAACTTATAAGACTAGTCTTAGAGGTTCATGCAACCGGCCTGTATGAGTTCTAAATAAGCCTGGCTAATATATCAGTCTGTCGTTGATTTCAATGCTAGTTTAATATTATACATCCCTGATTAGCATGAAAACACAGTTGTTTACGATGTTTTGTCAGGTCGCCATGGCAACGGCCCAGATCCTGTTCCATCGGTTCTTCTACTGTAAATCATTCGTGAGTCACTGTGCGGAGGTGAGCCATCTCTAAACTAGCTGTCCGCCACTCTCATGCATGACCTTTAACCTTTAACCCTCTCGTGATGATGCCGCAGACGGTCGCCGTGGCGTGTCTTCAGCTCGCGTCTAAGATCGAGGAGGAGCCGCGGCGCGCAAGGGACGTCCTGAACGTCTTCCACCGCCTCAAGCATGCCGCGGGAAACAGGTAACGAGCGTTACAGCGTTACAGCGTGAGTCTGGAGTGTGTTCTGACGCTTCGCTGTCTCCGTCAGGCCTTTCTGCCCCCTGCTGTTGGATGACGGCTACGTCAGCCGTAAGAGTCAAGTGATCAAAGCGGAGCGGCGCGTGCTGAAGGAGCTCGGCTTCTGTGTCCACGTCAAACACCCACACAAGGTCTTTACACGCTCATTTGCCGCATTTCAGGCCGGAAACATACTTTTCACGCAAGTTCAGCCCAAAGCATTCAGCTCCATCTCACAGACAGTGCATATGATGTCATTTTCATAACGTCCGTGCAAATCTGCGTGCAGCCAGGAGAGTAGCACTGTGTGCGCGACGGAGTGGAACCAAAACACAACGCACACCTGGGCTTTTAATGTTCTTTATTTTGTTACTCATCTGTGTAGTCATTGGACGACACTTTGTAAGGTTTACGAGAACATGCTACATCAAAGCAATAATGAACAGTAAATGTTGGGCTATACTATTTTTTTTCCGCTTATTGCTCAACTGTGTGAAAGATGGAGTGGAACATAAGACACAAAGTATACCTGGGCGTTTAACGTTCATTATTGCGTTACTGTAACAAATTCTCTTTCAAAGTGTCGTTGATTGACTACGAAGATGAGTAACACAATAACGCCTGTTAAAGACAAAGTTATACTTTGTGTCTTACGTTCAACTCCATCTTTTGCATAGTTGAGCAATACGCAAAAAAAAAATTGTATAGCCCAACATTTACTGTTCATGTTTTGCGTCTTTCGCACAGTTGAGCAATACGCGGAAAAAAAGTAACACTTTATTTCAAGTCCACTTTAGACATTCTACTAACTATAATGGCGCTTTTCCACTACACAGTACCAGCTCGCCTCGGCTCAGTTTGGTTTTCCACTGTGTAAAAGTTGTACCTGTACCTGCTTCCAGGTACTTTTTTTCGTACCACCTCCGGCGGTCTTCTAAGCGAGCTGAGGCGATACTAAAATGTGACGTGAAAACACGGCAGACTGCTGATTGGTCAGAGAAAATCGTCACTATTCACTGCGTCATCATTGCACGCACCAGACGGAGTACCCTGAATAGAGAACAGCAAAAACAAAAACAAAAACATCCAAAAACAGCATACAATCGATTTCCTCCATTGTCCTGTTGTGTGTGGGTAGCGGGTGTGTCTCGCGCGTCTCGCATAAAAGATTAAGTCACGGCAGTTTCCTGCGGCGTCGCTATGACGACCAGGTACTATTGTGGAGGTACTATCTGCAATGGAAAACGGAGCGAAAAGCGAGCCGAGGCGAGGCGAGTCGAGTTGAGCTGGTACTGGTAATGGAAAAGCGCCATAAGTAACGTTGTAGCTACATGTCAACTAACTCTCATTAGAGTATTAGTAGACTGTCTGCTTAATATCTGCTAACACTTGATTTTGTTGCTCCCCAATAGTCATTCTACTGACTATAAGTAACTTGGTAACTACAAGTCAACTTATTCTCCTAACACAAACCCTAACACCTAACCCTAACCTAACTGTCTACTACAGTCTACTAATACTCTAATGAGAGTGAGTTGACATGTAGTTGAAAAGTTACTTATAGTTAGTAGAATGTCTAAAGTGGACAATCGAAATAAAGTGTAACCGAAACGAATAGTATAGCCCAACATTTAACGTTCATTATTGCGTTACTTAGCATGTTCTCGTAAACCTTTCAAAGTTGTAGTCCAATGACTTTTGTTCTTGTGTTTTCTTGTATAGAGTTTTCTAGAGCACATAATAACAAATACGTATTGTTTTAAAGTAGTTTCACAGAAAATGCTTGTTTCAGTGTTACAATTTAGGATGTACATGATGTAAGTTGTGTAATTTCTAAAATTGTGACGCATTTCGCAGCGTTTGCGTTCGGCCTCATGCTGTGTTACCTGTGCAGGTGATCATGGTGTACCTTCAGGTCCTGGAGTGTGAGAAGAACACCAGACTGCTTCAGATAGCCTGGTGAGATCCGGAACTAAACATTGTGATGAAAACACTCACTTGTGTTGTAACGGTCCGTCTGTGTTTCTCCAGGAACTACATGAACGACAGCTTGAGGACTGATGTGTTTTTGAGGTTTAGTGCTGAAACGGTTGCATGTGCGTGTATCTTTCTTTCCGCAAGAGTTTTACAGGTGAAGCACATGTTTCTGCTGACGTATTATTTAGATCATTTTATGTTTTTTAACTATTAAACCTGACCTTCACACACATAGCATGTAACAAAAATAAGTTCTAAGAACATTTTGCTAATGTTCCCATTAAAGAAGTAGTTCACTTCAGGATTAAAATTTCCTGATAATTTATTCTCCGCCTCGTCATCCAAGATGTTCATGTGTTTCTTTCTTCAGTCGAACAGAAATGAAGGTTTTTGAGGAAAACATTCCAGGATGTTTCTCCATATAGTGTCTTCAAGTCAAGTCAATGGGGTCCAACGGGTCGAAGGTTCAGATGTGAGTTTCAGTGCAGCTTCAAAGTCTCGACACGATCCAGCCGAGGAATAAGAGTCTTATCTAGACAAACCAGCCGACATTTTATAAAAAAACATAAACATTTATATACTTTTAACCACAAATGCTCGTCTTGCACTCGCTGTGATGCCACACACTATACGTCATCATGATGAAAGGGTCACGCGTGACGTAGTTGGAAGAACCGACCCAGTGTTTACAAAGCCGTGCAAAGACTGAGTCAAACACCATTTACAAAATAAATAAATAAATAAAAGGTAAAACAACGATGTCGGACGATTTTGAAGTCTTTGAAGCTGCACTGAAACTCCCATCTGGACCTTCGACCCGTTGGACCCCATTGAAGTCACTATATGGAGAAACATCCTGGAGTGTTTTCCTCAAAAACCTTCATTTCTGTTCGACTGAAGAGAGAAACACATGAACATCTTGGATGGCGAGGGGGAGAGTAAACTATCAGGATATTTTAATCCTGAAGTGAACTACTCCTTTATGTTCTGAATGTTTTTTAAACATGGTCAGATCCCTCTGCCTAAGCAGCCGCCCTGGTTCTTGTTGTTCGGGGTGTCAGAAGAGGACCTGATTGAGATCAGCTGTTGTATTCTGCGGCTGTACACGCTTCGGTGTGATTCGCTGACGGCTCTTCAGCAGCAGGTGGAAGAAACACGTTTAAAGTTGGCGAGCAAACCCGGAGGAAATGCGTTCGCAACACACACCCCGACACGCGAGCCGGCGGGCAGTTTCTCTCCTGCGTCTAAACCTGGTGCGTTCATACATACAGTCAAACAACATTCATTCACACACCTTCAACATTACTCACATTATCAGTTTATTCGCTATAGTTTAGAGAATGGTAATAAAATATGAGCAGAACTCAGTTGATATTTGACTGGTTTTGTCCGTCCTTCTGTTAGACTGTCTCACACATGAATTATGTTGAATATCTGTCAGCTGTTAAATTTAACTACACAATTAGATTATACCAGTTTAGCTCAACCAATCACCAAGCAATGCTTCATTGTGTTCAGTCTGTGTGTAAAAAGAGCATAAGCAATTAAAGAAAACACACTTCAGCAGAACATGATCAGCTCAAAGTGTCCGAATCATTTTTGGTTCCAAATGTTTATTAATGTCACTGGTAGTCGCTGTATGAAGAATATTTGGGTATAATATGTCACAGTTTACTTTATTCTGCTCTCCTCACTCACATATATGAGCTATAGTGTCCTGCACACACTAGTGAAACAATATCACAAATGATATCTGGTGTCTGAATATTTTTTGGTTTGACTGTATATATATAAATATAAATATGTTTCTGCTGTCCGTTCATTCTCTCATCAGCGACTCCTGCAGAAAACCAGAAGAACCACGAATCTCCGCTGTCGCATCTCGCCCTCAAAAACGCCTGTCGAAAGATCACAAGCCGAGAACGGTGAGCTGCACGACTTTACAAGAGTGATATTAGATATAAGTGATATTAGATATTAGTGATATTAGATATTAGTGATATTAGATATTAGTGATATTAGTGATATTAGATATTAGTGATATTAGTGATATTAGATATTAGTGATATTAGTGATATTAGATATTAGTGATATTAGTGATATTAGATATTAGTGATATTAGTGATATTAGATATTAGTGATATTAGTGATATTAGATATTAGTAATATTAGTGATATTAGATATTAGTGATATTAGATATTAGTGATATTAGATAGCTAGTGTTTCACGTTTCTCTCTCAGTAGGAAGCGTCTGAGTCGCAGTGATGAACGACGAAACACTCGCTGGATCCCGTCTCCTCCCAAACGCAGGTAACCCTCATCTATAGCATTCACACCTGAATATATATAACCTGATGCCGAATAGACAAGTCGCATTTATTTATACAGCGCTTTTTACAGTACAGAGTGTTTCAAAGCAGCTTTACAGACATAACAGGAAAATAATGCAACAAAGTTTGTTTCCAGAAGAAAATAGAGCGTCACAGTCCAGCTTAAGTTCAGTGATGGTTCATTTTTGTTGTAAAAAAGTTTTTAATTTAGTTCATTAATATATATAGCCACTCAGAAGAAAACCGTGATGTCATCGTCCAGCTCAGTTCAGTTCTCAGATCAATAATATTGTTGAATATTAAATTAAACGGAATAGTTCCACCTGTCTGTCTTCCAGGCGCAGTCGTAGCGAGTCCTCTCCATCGCTGTCCGTTTCTCCCAAACACACACACTCCTACAGACACCGACAGAGGGAACGCGAACGAGAGCGGACAAATCGTTCGTCTCGCAGGAGATGATGTCATCAGGTGTGGGGGGAGTGGCCTAAAACTGACCAATCGTCTGAAGCCGCTTGTATGGATCTAAACTGCCTTGACAAAAGTATTTTGTATGTGTATTTTCTGAGAGAGAAATCTAGTCACAGTCGCATAAGAATTTAAATAAAATGGGAGAATTTTAATAACTGTGTGACTACGTGTTTAAAATGTGTGTTTTTTCTTCCTTTTTTTATTGCAGGAATACATACAGAAATTTTACAAAATACACATATCGACAAATAAAAATAAAACAAAGACAAACAATAATATAAGGACAGACGAGTCTTGTTCATGTCTTGTCTCTCTTTGTTCATGCTAATTTCAACATTTACTAAAATCTTGTTAACATTAGTTACTGCACTGTGAACTAACATGAACAAACAATGAACAGCTGGATTTTTATTAACTAACATTAACAAAGATTAACAAATGTGTTGCTCATAGTTAGTTCGTGTTAGTTAATACATTAACTAATGAACCTTATTGTCCAGTGTTAGCCTTTCTCTCGCCCCCCCCACTCTCCTCCCAATCCTCCAAACAATAACGATAATAATAAAGATAGTAATATGTTTTTCTTTTTACATAAAATGCTTGTTGAAGTATCATCAGCTATTCATTGCTAAACAGTGAAGAGTTTGTTTGGACTGTTGATATTAAGCCCTGTGGGATCGTGGTGGGCTTGCTAATGAATTAGGCTGCTAACTAGCGCGAGTTTAATGAGCCTGATGGGAATGGTCAATCCCTCAGTGCATGTGTATCTCTGGTGGAATCTCACCGGCCCCTCATGGTATCTTCTCCTTCACCAGCAGGACCAGGGTTGGGTTGGTATATATGTGGGTATGAGGTCACTGAGACGTCACCGAGAGAATCTTCATAAATACTGGAAAAACCTCAAGCACTTGGATCACTGGATTGTCCAGTTTTCAGGTGAAACATGGCGGCTCAAGGAAAAGCCTCTCAGCGCACGCCGTCGTCTGTGCTCTACATCGCCATATACGTCACTCTGGTGATGCTTGGGAACGTTGGGAACACCACGGTCATCGGAGTGGTCGGAGAAGGGCTTCTTCGGGATACGGGAGTCATCCGAAGCTCAGATGTGATCCTGGTCAACATGGCTTTCTCCAACCTGATGGTGTCGTTGGCCAGAAACACTCTCCTGGTGATCTCCGACATGGGAGTGGAGGTACGGAAGAATTACGGGAGTGTGATTGTGGGAAATGTGTGATATAAAGTCAGTTGTTGGTTCGGTGTTGAAAAAACGCTAAGTCGAGTCACCGTCATTTATACAGCGCTTTAACAATATAGAGTGTTTCAAAGCAGCTTTACAGTGATAACAGGAGATTACAGTAACAGAGATTGTTGTTAGCTCTAGAATAATGTTATTGTCCAGATAAAGTTGTTGGTTCGGTGTTGAAAAAACGCTAGCTTTAAAGCTAAATGGTTGTAAAAGGGTGTATGTCCAAATTTAATTCTTGTATGTTCATGTCAAGGGGATGGAAAGGTGTAGCGCCAAAACAATAGTCCCAAACAGATGAATGTAGTAACTTCTTGAGGAGCGTAGATCCAAAACAACTCAAAAATCAGAAAAAAGATCCGCACACGAAAATAGGCCAAAAAGCTCACAGGATTTTATTATCCAGAGGCAAATAAAGTGCAAAAGAATGTCAGTTGTGCAAAACGTTTTTCTGCATTTCAACCCTTTATTCATATGTTCATGTGAAACAAAATTGTGTTGATTGACCCAGGAACAAACGTTGAGGTGCTGGTCTGACAGGTATAGAGGGAGACTATACCAGCGTTTGAGAGCGGAACATGTAAAACGCTTGGGCTGGTGTAACAGTGCCTTCCCTTTAGTCCATAAAAGTCTGTATCCCAGCCAGGAATAAAAGGATCAGCGTTATATCAAAGCAGACAGTCGGTTTTAAACCCTGACTGAACCTTCTCTACAATATCCTTATCTGAAGACATGGAGAGAGCTGAGACTGGTCCACATGTAAAAATGCTACCGGCTCGTTCTCTCTGGAAAGATGAAATCTTTGTGGTTTTTTCCATTTCAACTCGCACCTTTCTAAGGACTTGCTTCGTTATTCAGCCAGAAATGAGGGCTAGTTTTTAGTCGCCTATTCTTGGATGGAGCGACGGAATCCAAAAATGTTGTAGTCTTAACTGGGTGAAGGAGAGCATCGTCTGCTGCTAGTTTGATATTGTTGTGTGTTTGATTTATTTTAATTGCCATCAGCAATTGAAATCATCAGCCTTGTTCCTTCTTCACAGGTTTTCCTCAATAGAAACTGGTGTCGCTTTATGATGGGCATCTGGGTTTGGCTCCGCTCTGCAAACGTTTGGTCGACGTTCTTTCTGAGCATGTTCCACTTCCAGACGCTGCGTCGAATCGCCCCGGCCGCCACGAACGTGCACGGCCACCCCGGACCCCCCAAATCCCTCGTATTCGGCTTGTGCCTCATCTGGAGCCTCAATCTGATCTACTCCATCCCAGCATTCATCTTCTCCAAGAACGGAGACGAGAACTCCACCGAGGTCAGTCTGTCTATTTATTGGTCAACAGGCTTAATTTAACTTGTGTGTTTCCTTTCGGTTAAAGGGATAGTTCAACCAATAATGAAAATTAGCCCATGATTTACTCTCCCTCAAGTCATCCTAGGTGTGTATGACATTCTTCTTTCAGACGAACACAATCTGAGTTATATAAAAAAATGTCCTGGCTCTTCCAAGCTTTATTATGGCAGTGAATGATTGTGTCTGTTTTGAAGTCCATAAAAGTGGATCTATCCATCATAAAAGTGCATCTATCCATCATAAAAGTGCATCTATCCATGATAAAAGTGCATCTATCATCATAAAAGTGCATCTATCCATGATAAAAGTGCATCTATCCATGATAAAAGTGCTCCACACGCCTCTGTGGGGTTAATAAAGACCTTCTGAAGTGAAGCGATGTGCTTGTATAAGAAAAATATCTATATTTAAAACTTAAAAGTAAAATAACTAGCTTCCGGCTAAACGAACATATGGATTCGACTTAAGTCTAAGCGCAACGTATGCGAGAAATGTGACGCACTGCTGATATTTACGCTACGCCATGATGCACTACGCTACTTCTGACGTCACAAGTGGCCGTAAGTTGCGCTTTAACTTACTTTCCTCGTAAGAGGATGACTTGAGGGTGAGTAAATCTGGGCTAATTTTCATTTTTGGGTGAACTAAGCCTTTGACCTCCGACCCCTCCTCAGACGCTGATGTTGGTGAGCAGCACCACTCGGCCACTGTTGGGATGCATCTGGGATTTTCCGTCGGACTACAGCGGCCTGGCCTTCGCCACCTCCTCCATGGTGATCCATGAATCCATTCCCATCTTCCTGATGAGCGTCACTAACCTGGGCTCCTTGTTAACGCTGTACACTCACGGACGAAAAAGAAGAGCCAACAAGAGTCAGAGCGCGCCAGTCGTCACCGGGATCCCTGCGGAGCGACGGGCGGCTAAGGTGAGATGATCTTATCCCAACTCTTAGTGTTTATATCTAACCCTACTGTGGGTAAAAGTCGTACCTTTATTTTCAGCAACTGCTGGAAGACCAGATCACAAATGCACAATATGCCGAATAGGACGTTCCAGAATCACACAGTTCTTATTATCTAAAAAAAGATCCATCGCTATGATTCTCATGCCAGTCCAATATCTCTATTATATTATTATGGTTAAAGTTCTCTTAAAAGATTATATTACTCAGCAAACTCACTTTTCAGTGAATCCCCCTGTAGTCAATAGTTTTAATCCCTTAAAACTCATCTTTGAACACCAAAAACGTTTAAACATTTTTTCCTTGAAAAAACATAAATGTTCATGTCTTAAAATATCTTGAATGTAACTCGACACCCTTGCCTCATTTAGTATGCGCGGTTCTATGAATATGCAAATGAGCCCCGCCTCCACTCACTCACTCAGCTCAGAGATCCACTGGTTGGCGATCACACGTTGATCTGATTGGTTACAAGGTAGTTTGTGACGTCAGAAACACCAGCGATTTCAAAGCGTGTTTTTGAGACTGTCTTTGGTTCACTGCAGTTTTAAGGAGGAAATACTCAGCAATGGAGTCGACTTATGAATTTACACATGGTTTGTCTTAAAGCACATTAAAAACACCACATAGACACATAAACAACAGCTAGATTTTCCCCATGGGGGACTTTAAAACACCAACCAGCCAAGCTAGAGTTCTCCTGTATTGATGCACTTACCGGATAAAAAAAAATGGATACGCCCCCCAGTGAAATGTAATGTCATCAATAGTTGTGGTTCGTTTTCTCAGCAGAGATTTTAAATGTCTAATAAAATAATAAAATATTACATGACCTGAACGTTACATGAACGAAAAGGCCAATTTGGATTTCTTTGGTTCCCTCAAGTTTAAAATTCCAACTGGTTGATAGGAATGTTGTTCCAGGACCAACAAAAGACCTGCTAAGCAAAGCAGTCCCAGACCCAAGCTTTAATTATACCATGATGATGTCATTTCCTGAACTAATGATCTTCACTGATGGCCACAATCCTGCGGGAAGCGTAGGTTCACTGTCCCATGGGAGCTGAGAGCAAGTTCGTTCATGTTTTTGTTTCTCCAGAGAGTAACAGAAGCGTTTCTGCAATAAAGTGGAGTAAGGGGTTAGGCATGACTAGACCAGGCTGTTTTTAATTCAGTATCACAGAGTAATACTTCTTTGTGTGTTTGCTCAGGTGATCTTTGCGCTCAATATCCTCTTCATTTCATCTTGGGGCGCCAGCATCATCTCGGTCAACTACTTCAACTATAACCGCGGATCTTCCACGCAGTTCCTGCTAATCGTCGCTCGCATCACTAACATCACCTTCATCGCGCTGTCGCCCATCGTGCTCGCCGTGGGACACCGGAGACTCCGAGCCTTCATAAAGTCAGTCCTGTCACGTGTAGTCTGACAGACAGCTCTCTATGGACAGGCATCAAAGACATATTATCACAAGAGTGTGTGGCACATTATTTATTTTTAATAAAGTTGCATGTACTTACTCAGAAACGAAGACTCTGTGCCATTCAAAGTCCATTTGAAAATGCCGATTCCTGAGTTTGAATTGACCGATCAAAGAGGATGCATTGAATTTAAGGAAGCAGAGTTATTTAATGCATTGCATTTCATTTACATTTATTCATTCAGCAGACCCTTTCTTACAAATAGGTAACACTTTACAATAAGCTTCATTAGTTAACATTAGTTAATGTATTAACTAACATGAACTAACAATGATCAATACATTTGTTACAGTATTTATTAATCTCTGTTAATGTTAGTTAATAAAAATACAGCAGTTCATTGCTTGTTCATGTTAGTTCACAGTGCATTAACTAATGTTCACAAATACAACTTTTGATTTTAATAATGTATTAGTAAGTGTTGAAATTAATATTAACTAAGATTAATAAATGCTGAAGAAGTATTGCTCATTCTTGGTTCATGTTAACTAATGTAATAAATTAATGTTAACTAATGAACCTTATTGTTAGTGTTATCAGTAAGTAAAATACATATAAAATCATATAATAATAATAATAATAATAATAAGAGGAGTAAGTATTAAAGAAAATATTAAATATGACTAAATAAAAAGGAATTTAATTAGTCCTGAGAGAACATTTCCTGAGAGGAATCCTCCTGAATTCATTGAAGGTTTGTACTGTGTTTCTCTCAAGATTATTATTCTAGTAGAGACACTAATACGTCTTTATTTATCACATTATACCTTTCTTATTCCGAGTCTGCCAGGGCTCCAGACGAGTGCAGACATACACTGGATCACGTCTGTTATAATCAGCGAAGGGTTTGCACTCTGGGCAGCTTCACTGATTATAATTGGAGTGATTAACTGTGTCACGTCACGTCACAGGAGAGCGCCAGTGTCCGACAGAGTATGACACAAGGTAAACCTTGAGCTTCTTTATTCTGGGATTGTGTATTTATTTAGCAAACAAGCACAACAGAATAAATCATGTTCACCAGTTCATGCCATAAAATAGTTATCTTGCAACAGACTGCAGCGCATTTCCTTTTTTCCAAGTTAACATTTGGGTTAAACATGTAACCCAGACTGTTGGGTTAACTGGGCAACCCAGTTATTATGACAGATTAACCCAGCATGTTCCCCACCAGATTGCTTTTGATTTTTAACCCAGCATTTTTTAGATAGCAGAGTCTTCAAAATGGAGCCAAACAACATGAAGCAGTATACAAGATGGAGGACTCAAACAGGAACACGTAAGAATCTAGCTCTTCTTGTACATTGTGTTATTAAGTGTCTCTGTCCCTGTGTCAGAACTGTATGTTGAGTCAAATTGACAACAGTCTTGAGTTGTGTGTTATTATTATCTCTGATGTGTGTCTACTGCCACCTAGCGATCGTAAAACAACATCATCACAGATCGTTTCCACAAGATTAATTTAACTGATTATTCTTAACCAGATAACTGAGATGTTGAAGTATGAACCTTAATATTAAATAAGAATACCTGAGTGTTTCGTTATTTTATGCTTCATATGGCATCTATTCATTTCACACGTCTGACTGAAATGCATTTGCTCCTATTTTACATGATGAGAAGAAGAGATTCCGTATTAAACCTTACAAAGATAACACTATTCATCTCTGTGTAGTGTTTACCGTCGTGTTTACCTCATCACTCTGAATCCGACGTGAATCGGCGGGAGATTCTCTGAGGTAAATATTGACCGATCAATTTATGACTAAATAAATTATAACGACTGATACAATCTCTATCAAATAAATCAAGACCATTTTATAATTATTATTTTACTTTGAAAACTTTTGGATCATTGAAGAATCATACGCCGTCCGTCCGTGTGTTCGCGTTTCTAAGCAGTTTAAAGGGCGCGCGCCGTTTTACGAGCCACCGTCGCGCGCTTTGTGGAGCGCGCTTCATTCTTCAAATTAGGAGCGCGCATCAACCTATTTACTTATTTCCTATTTACACAACTTCGCAATCACTATAGAAAATATGTATTATCCATCCATCCATTCACCAAACCAATCACCTTCTGTAGGGACGCATGTGGAAACCAAATTATGCCATATATGAAAAGAAACATGCTTTTGTAAATCAAAATTATGATAATTTCGAAATTATTACTTTTAATGTCATAATTTCGATTTAGTATGTCATAATTTTGACCTTTCATCTCATAGGCCTAAACATTCAATTCAATTCACATTTATTTGAATAGCACTTTTCACAATACACATCGTTTCAAAGTAGCTTTACAAAAAATGCCACATTACAATTTACAGTGATCTGTTATCAGAGGAAACTGTCTAAGTTATGTATTTCGGAAATGTACATTTACAAATCACAGTTAGCTAAACAATGTAATTATTTAAGGCAGAAACAATGAGCTCATTGAAGTAATAGATACTTGTTTGTTAACAAATGATTATGACAGAAAATTGTAGCATCATTTTTTTTCCCTTATGTGCTGGAAATTGGCTTCCATAGTTGCGGCGTATATAATGTGATATATTTGAGGTAATACAAATTTGCATGCTAAAAACTAAGTATTTAATGATAACAGATTGTTGCTATGTTTAATATGAAAATAAACGTGTTCGAAACATCTTTCTCACAGATTCAGATCTCTCTTTGTATATCTTTCAGGTCAGAGGTCATGGTGTGTCATTCTCCTGGACGCACAATCACTAACATAGTGGAAAGACAGATACTGATGTCTTTGGGTGAGGGAATCTGGTCTCCTTCTGAAAAGAGTTGAAATAAAATGGAAGCATCATCATAATTGGCATGATTGTGTGATAGATAGATGAAAATGTGAAAAACTATACTTTATGAAGAAGACGCATAACTTACACAATGTACTCTGTAGCGTATGTGACGCACATTTTGTGTCGAGAGGATCCTTTCCAGAAAGTACAAAGAACTAAAGATGTTAAATCCCAGCTTTGGCTTTTCTTGGACCCACACTCTGTGGAATTGTGGTGGGTTTACTAATGAATTAGACTGCTAACTAGTGCGAGTTTAATGAGCCTGGTGGGGATAGTTAATCCCTCGAGCATGAAGATGCAAGTTCAGCTCATGTATCCCAAAACATCCCTATCTCTGGTGGAATCTCACCTGCCACTCACTGCATCTTCTCCTATGACAGCGGGACCGGGATTCAGCGGATGTTGGGATTTATATGGTAACCATGATCCATAAAAGGGGCTTGCGGTCGGTGGGAGGAGAGGAAGGCGTTGGGATGGAGAAAATACAACATCACTGAGACTTTCTGAGAGACGCTCCATTTATGATTGAAGTCTGAAGAACATGACACCTCAAAGAAAACCCTCAAGCCTCAGTCAGCGCATCTATTCGTCTCCGTTCTACTTTGCGCTCTACGTGGTTCTGGTCATGCTTGGGAACGTTGGGAACACCACGGTCATCGGAGTGGTCGGCCAAAGCCTTATCCGGGATACGGGAGTCGTCAGGAGCTCAGATGTGATCCTGGTCAACATGGCTTTCTCCAGCCTGATGGTGTCGTTGGTGAGAAACACAGTCGTGATGGTGTCCGATCTGGGAGTGGAGGTACGCAGGAATTCCCTCATGGATGAACGCTTGGTTGGATGTATAACTGTTAATGAATGGATGGACGTTGAGGTATGGAGATGGGATTCCGGTCTGAGTTCAATCTCTAGACAAACCACTGAAATGAGTGTGAACCCAGTCTCGTGTCTTTGAGAAGGCTTTGAGCTGTGTAAATGTCAAGTCAAGTCTCCTTTATTTATACAGCGCTTTTTACAATACAGAGTGTTTCAAAGCGGCTTTACAGAGATAACAGGAATATAATGCAACAAAGTCTGTTGAGTCTGTTGATTCGTTCTACAGAGTTTAATTGAGTCAGTGTTAAAGTTTGAGTCATTGTTAAGCGTTAACAATTGTTCAATCAAAACCAACAAAAATCCCATTTGGACTCTAATCAAGTGTTGCTTATTGAGATTTGCCAGACATCGGTTGCCTTTGAAATGCTAAGACATGTTGTGTTTGTTGACTCAAGTGTGTTTTGCTAGTTTCAGCCTGACGCAGTTTTCATTTTCACGTCCTGCGCCACATTGTTTAAATAGCGAATGCATTAACGCCCATTTGTTCACTCATGAGCTGCTGGTCTGAGATCGAGTGTGTGTTCAGGCGCATTGTTGGAGGAACAGAAATAGACTGAGCCATTAACCAACTGAACCTGCTCTAAAGTCAACGGCGCAGTATTCTTTCTGTTATTTAAAGAGCGCGTTAGTAATGTGCGCCTATAGGCGGGTCCACAACGCGTGTACCATCTGCTTATTACACACACACACGTGCAGCAACACACAAACAAGCCTGTCTGCTTGCGCTTTAACCTCACACACACACACACACACACACAGCTTTAACCTCACACACGAGCAGATCCGTTTCCTCGCTAGTGAAGCGTTCCGTTTTTCAGCTTGCAAATTCCTCCATGTAAATAGCGAATCCGCCGCGGCGCGAGCGCAACTGGTTTTTAACGTGAATGTGAGACGAGTTTACTGTATTTAACTGAGCATCAACACGTCTGTTTCCTCACAGATTTTCCTCACTAGAGACATGTGTCACCTCATGATGGGCTTTTGGGTTTGGCTCCGCTCTGCAAACGTTTGGTCGACGTTCTTCCTGAGCGCGTTCCACTTCCAGACGCTGCGCCGCGTGGCTCCGCCGGTGATTAGCCTTCACGGGCCCCGCGGGCCCCCCAGACCCCTCGTGCTCGGCTTCGGCCTCATCTGGAGCCTCAACCTGGGCTACGCCATCCCAGCCTTCATCTTCTCCAAGAACGGAGACGAGAACTCCACCGAGGTCAGTCTGTGTCTGTGTCGTGAATCCCGCGGGACGGGAAACAAAATCACTATTAATCACGGGATTGGGACGGGACAGGAAGAAATGTCAGCGGGAGTGGGCGGGACCGGGAATCGTAATAACACAATTCTAGTTGGCCTGTCTCTTTATGCTCTCCTGTTTGCTCTGGTGTGGCTGGTTAAGTGAATGACGTGCTCCACCCGTAACAGTTGCCAACCGCCAATAATATAAGAGAAGGAGAAGGCTTCTTCATGCACTCTGTAGCCGCGAAAATCACAATCAAAATGGAGTCAGACATGAAAGCCACGCTGCAACGACTAATGTCGGAAAATACCTCAGTTGTGCTCGCCGACATTTCTGTCGCTTTGAAGTAACCAAATAATTGAGTTAAAATTTGGTTATATAATGTGTGTGTGTGTATGTGTGTGTGTGTTTGCATGGATGATTTACGTACATGAAATTTAGAAATGTTCTGTATTTTTTACTGTAACTGACGAATTCCGGCCAAAAAACACAACACGGGAGTGGGAGGAAATGGGAGTCATTCTTCTGGGATTGGGATGGGACGGGATTTTTTTGTGGGAGTGGGACGGGAGAGGTTTGAAAATCCACTCCTGTGTTATCGTCTACTCTGTGTGTGTTTATGATCAACATTCAGCTTGTGTTTGACCTGGTTTGACCTCCGACCCCTCCTCAGACGCTGATGTTGGTGAGCAGCACCACTCGGCCACTGCTGGGATGCATCTGGGATTTTCCGTCGGCCTACAGCGGCCTGGCCTTCGCCACCACCTCCATGGTGATCCATGAATCCATTCCCATCTTCCTGATGAGCGTCACTAACCTGGGCTCCTTGTTAACGCTGTACACTCACGGACACACTCGCAAGAGTCAGGACGCGCCAGTCGTCACCCGGATCCCTGCGGAGCGACGGGCCGCCAAGGTGAGGAACTACTCTCACGGGTCATAAATCAGGAACGCTTTGGAATATAGACCCAAAGTTGGTTGTTTTTAAAGAGACGCTTAGCAGGAGTGTCAATTATTCCAGGAGTCAAAGAACATCAAAACATTAAAGTGTAAAAATGTTATATGTTTAAGTTTATGGAAAGCAAACGTACTAAACATTTACATTTTTATATTTTACAAAATAATTTTGACACTGAAATCGCAAGAAAATTAAAGCCATGCGTCTAACCAAGTTGTGTACCAAATTTGAAGTTGATATCACAAAAATATAGCTTCCTAAATCGAAATTATGAGATAAATCAAAGTCTAAATGATGAGATGAAAAGTCGAAATTGTGACACGCCAATTAATAATTATGAGATTAAAAAGTCAAAATTATGTCATTATGGCAAAATAAGTGATAATTAGGACGTACAAATTGATAATTTCAACATTTATATCATAACTAGAACATAAAAAGTAAAAATGATGAGATAAATGTTATAATTATGGCATTAAAAGTCTGAATTATGACATACTAAGTATAAATGATGAGATGAAAAGTTTAAATTGTGACAAGAAAAAAAATCTAAATTATGAGATTAAAAAGTAACAATTATGCCATTATGGCAATATAAGTGATAATTAGAAAATGAAAAAGTCCGAATTTTGACCTTATATCATAACAATATCATTATATCATGATATTGAAAGTGTGAGATAAAAAGTCATAATCATGAGGTTAAAAAGGCAAAACGATGGCATTATGGCAATATAAGTGATAATTAGGACATTCAAAGTAACAATTTTGGGATTTTTAGGCGCTTTGCTAAAAGAACACCCACACTCCATTCAATTTTAATGCATTTTCCTGTCACAAATTAATCATTTTCCATCACAAAGTAGCGCATCCATGGTCAAGACAGGCTCGCAAGATGAATTGTGTGTTTTAAGCTTTCAGATGACAATGATTGCTTGTGTGTGTGTGTGTGTGTGTGTGTGTGTGTGTGTGTGTGTGTGTTTGCTCAGGTGATTCTGGCGCTCAATATCCTCTTCATCTCGTCTTGGGGAACTAACGTGATCTCGGTCAACTACTTCAACTATAACCGCGGATCTTCCAGCGAGTTCCTGCTAATCATCGCTCGCTTCGCTAACATGAGCTTCATCGCGCTGTCGCCCATCGTGCTCGCCGTGGGACACCGGAGACTCCGAGCCTTCATAAAGTCAGTCCTGTCCCGTCTCTGTCCATCGGGATAGACTTCACAAACACGGGTCGCATGTTTTCTGCATCATCAAACTGTGTCAGAAACACATTTTGTCTTTTTATTTTAATTTTATTTAACAATATGTCATGTACAAACAACACGGCAACTAAAATATATAATTTCACTATGACAGTGGGATCAGGTGCAAAAGTGCATTACAGAAAAGAAGAAGAAGAAAGGAAGAGTCATCAGTTCAGCTTCGGGAGTTAATGGGGATTTTAAGAAAGTTGTTCGTAACCTTTTTTTGAGAAGAACTGTGAAGTTTCTAGAGGATGCTTTAGGGAATAAGATGCTATCAAACATGTTTCTGATCATTTTGTTTGGAAGTTTAATTTCTTTAAAATCGCACCCTAATGGGAGACTAAAGGTGTGTGTGTGTGTGTGGGGGGGGGGTTTAAGTGTCTTGTGTGTGTTTGACTGATTAAACTCACGAATGAACGACAGTGAATCAGTTTAGACTCTTTTTTCCTCATCTAAGATCATCTGAAGGGAAAGTCTACATGAGACGATTACCAACACACCACTGGCACTGCGGATCATATAAAACCAGCATTTATTTCAACTTGACTGATGTTCAGATGTCAAGCATGTTAATGTTGCAGGAAAACGCACACGTGAAACAGCAGAAATGAGGAAAACAAGATTCGTGTTTCAAAACAAGACTTACTGCAATAAAACACTGTCGATTGTGACTGGAAATGAACATTATTAAGCTCAGATTCATTCAATATTTACTGGAGTTTTATGATCAATGCATGAATGTATGAATTACCTTCTCTACAGAATCATTAAAAAGTCAAAATCATGACATTATGGCAAAATAAGTGATAATTAGAGTGATAATTTCAACATTTTATATCAAAACTAGGACATAAAAAGTCACAATTATAAGTGGAAATTATGACATAAAAAGTTAAAATTGGTATAAATTGTGAGATGAGAAGTTGAAACTGACACACACACACACAAAAAAAAAAATTATGGCAATATAAGTGATAATTAGGACAAAAAGTGCAATTTCAACATTTTATATCATAACTAGAACATAAAACGTCAAACTTATGAGATAAAAGTTGAAATTATGGCATAAAGAGTCTAACAAAAAGTCAAATTGATAACAGAAGTATAACCCTATCTCTATTAGATGAAAAGTTGAAACTGTGACAAAAATAAAATTGAGAAATATGAGATTAAAAAGTAACAGTTATGGCTATATAAGTGATAATTAGGACATACAATGTCCGAATTTTTACTTAATATTACAACTAGGACTTAAAAAAGTCAAAAATAGGACATACTAAGTCATAATTATGAGATACAAATCTAAATTATAAAATGTATAGTTGAAATTGTGACACAATTAAAAAGTCAAAACTTTAGCATTTTGGCAATATTAGTGATAATTAGGACAAACAAATTGATAATTTCAACATTTTATATCATAACTAGGGCAAAACAATTCTAAACTATGAGATAAAAGTTTAAATTATGGCATAAAAAAGCGAAATTTAAAAATGTTAAAATTATAACACTAATTCATAATTATGAGATAAGAGTCTAAAAGTCTAGTCGTGTCTATTGTGACACGATAAAAAAGTAAAAATTATGGCATTATGGCAATATTAGTGATAATTAGGACATACAATTTATATCATAACTAGGACTTAAAACGTCAAAATAATGAGATAAACTCTAACATAATGACTTATAATTGTGATTTACCGAAGCATGATTGTTTTCTGACGTGTTTCCGATCTCGTCAGCTGATATCTGGTGTCTTTCCCCATGTGTGACCATGTGTCCTGGTGTCCGAGTCACTTCTTCTCGCTCTGTGGCGTTTTCCCGTTCGACTCGTTCGTCTGTCCGCTGTTCTCGCGGCGCTGCTCCACCTCGGCCCGCCGGACCCGCCGCGCGCACCGCTCCAGAAGCCTGCCGATCCTGCGCCGTAGCTTCCCGTGTCCCAGCGCCACCACCAGCGGACTGAAGCCCACGAACAGCGAGGCGGAGAAGTGCGCGATGGTTAGCAGCGCCTCCGCGTGTTTCCCGCCGTTGTGGTTATAGTAGGTGACGGCGGCGACTTGCAGAACCCAACAGCTCACGAATAACGCCACTAGCGCCATGATCACGTGACCCGCCTTCCGCTCGCTGGACACGTGAGGCTCCACCGCGCCTCCGCCGGACACCGCCCGGATGTGCTTAGCGAGCGCATGCAGCGTAGCGAGATTCGTTCCCAGCATTAGAATGAGCGGCAGCACTTCGTTTAGCGCTAGCGACGTGGAGGCGAAAGCATATCCGTGGCGCTCGCTAGGAAAATTCCAAACACAACCCAGCAGGGGACGCGTCGTACAGCTAATCACCATTATCTCCACTGTAGCGTTCCCGCGCGCATGTGTGGTGTAGACTAGCGCGGGCAGGGAGAACAGCAGGTTAGCGAGCCACACGGCGGACAGGAGCGCACACACGCGCAGACGCTCGCGCCGGAGACCCTGCGGGCCCATGGACACGTGCTGCCGCCGCAAGGTCGCGCAGTGGAAGCCGCTGAGAGCTAGCGTAGCCCAGCAGCTCACCGCACGCCACCACACCCACAGTAGCATGAACACGCGGCACCAGCCAGAGCTCAGCCGCACCTCCAGGCCCAGATCCGACGCGAAGATCGGCACCGTGCGGAAGAGCGACGTTAGCAGGTTCGCTAGGCACAGGTTCACCAGGATGGTGTCGGACGGCGGCAGGTGACGAGAGGAGCTTTCCTTCGAGCACTGGAACACCTGAACACACACACACACACACACACACATTCAGCACTGGAACACCTGAACACACACACACACACACATCACATTCAGCACAGGAACACCTGAACACACACACACACACACACACACACATCACATTCAGCACTGGAACACCTGAACACACACACACACACACATCACATTCAGCACTGGAACACCACACCTGAACACACACACACACACACACACACACACACACACATATCAGACACACACACACATTCAGCACAGGAACACCTGAACACACACACACATACACACATATTACACACACTGTCAAATATGACTTAGTATGTCATAATTTCGACTTTTCATATCATAAATATGACAGTATTTAATAACTCTGAATTTTCATCTCATAAATATGACTTAGTAAAAAATATATATGACTTCGACTTTTTGTCCTAAATATCACTTAGTGTGCCATAACTGACTTTTCATCTAATAAATGTCTTAGTATGTCATCATTGATACTTTTCATCTCATAAATATGTCTCAGTATGTCTTGACTTCGACTTTTATAATTATTAGTCCTGATTATGATTGAGCTCAGAGTCAGACCTGGACTTCTTCCACACACGTGATCATAGTGAGGGTTAGCTGTGAGTCTCACCACAGAGATGACCAGGATGTTCCCCATGATCCCGGAGAGCACGAGCAGGCCGAAGAGGATCGCGTCCACCGTCAGGACCTCAGACATGTCTCACTCTCTGTCTGTCTGTCTGCCTGTCTGTCTGCCTCGGCGCGCGCTCTGTCCATCGCGCGCGCTCACAGCAGCTCTGTATATAAGCGCGCGCGCACATGCTCAGATGCGCAATCGTGTTCTCAGGCTCCATTAAACTGCAGCTCTCAGGCTTCCGCTGGGGTTTTAATCTTTAATCAATTATTAAACGCCTGAGTGGCGATAAACTCAGTTTAGATGATGTTAAATGTTCAACGATCAGTGAAAACTGGAGGAGGGGCCGTTTATTTTTATTGACTTAAGCTATGATTTGATATAATCATTTGTTGTCGTTTACATTTTTGTTGGTTTATGAATTGATTTTGTTTTAGCCTTTAATATGGTGTTTCACCGCTAACAGTTCTGGCATCGTTCTCAAAGTTATCAAAAGTTCTTTAACGTTAATAGATTTCTTATCACTACAATAAGGTTAATTAGTTAACATAGTTTATGTATTAACTAACATGAACTAACAATGATCAATACATTTGTTACAGTATTTATTAATCTCTGTTAATGTTAGTTAATAAAAATACAGCAGTTCATTGTGTGTTCATGTTAGTTCACAGTGCAGTAACTAATGATAATAAATACAACTTTTGATTTTAATAATGTATTAGTAAGTGTTGAAATGAATATTAACTAAGATTAATAAATGCTGTAGAAGTATTGGTTATACTTAGTTCATGTCAACTAAGTTAACTAATGTTAACTAATGAACCTTACTGTAAAGTGTTACGGATGTTTTAAATAATGTTCGTTAGCTCATTAAAATGTAAAATTCGTAAACATTATTCATGGAGAGTTTTTTCCACTGAAATGTTTTAGCTGAACGTTCGTTGAACATATATGTTCAAAAGTAAAATTCCCATAATATTTTAAGAATTATAAATGGAATGTTTCCTTAACGTTCACATATTAAACCAATAAAAAAACGTTAAAAAAAATAAAATAAAATAAATGTACGTTTCGAACATTTATAAATAATGTTTTAATGGGAACTTCAGATCGTTAATGGCAAGTTACCGTGTGACAACATGCCCCACACTGTGTTTTTCACGTTCCCCATGTTTTCTATTGGTGTATGTCTCAATGTTTGTGTCTAAACAGAACTAACCCACCCTAATGAGTAAAAGTCTTATTAATTTCTGCTGATGAAGATCATCGGGCACTTATTCTCAGGGGTTTTATTAAACTGTGTGTCTGATTCTGCATGTTCCCATCATTAGAAGAAGCGCTGACTCAATCCGATCAACACGCGTGTGTGTGTGTGTGTGTGTGTGTGTGTGTGTTTGAACCGAATCATCTCTTTATGATGATGATGATGATGATGACGGTGAATATTTCACGGCGCGCCCACGTCATTCTAACGCAGCCTTTGTTTACCTCGAGACCTTCTCATCACTACGAATGCTTGTTTCCGCCACGGAATAAAACAATTTAAAAGATAATTGCGACTTTTTATCTCACAATTCTTACGGTTTTTCTTGTAAAATGCGATTTATATCACGCAATTCTGACTTAATAACTAGCAATAGTGAGAAAAAAAAGTCAGAGTTGTGAGATAAAAAGTTGCAATTATCTTTTAAATTGTTTTATTCCAAGCTTCCATATTTTAAATTATGCTCTTCATGTATGATGATGATTCAACATTTTGACAAGTATTACTGCTGATGAACACTAGATGGCGTCAAATTCAAACTGAAAATACACAGAGAAGGAGAAAAACTATAAACTAATCATACATTAAATATACAAACTGTGCTCGTGAGGTTTTCTCACGCAGAAGTACAGAATCTTTCTGATATTTATTCACAACCAGTCACGTGTTACAGGGTGTTTTTGTTTTTGTTTTTTATGAACACGTGATGGCCCGCCTGTTGAAGCCTGCTATCATATTTTCAGTAAAACAATGAAATGCAAAATTCATGGAACACACAACAAATCAAACCATCGGTTGTTTATTTGCTTCTTCTACTCCAATATCTCTGAACGTGCTTAAAAACCTGAAATAAGCCTTCATGTAAAAAACACAACAACATGGTATATAAGTGCAATTCATTAAACATTATTAAATTGTTTTTTCAGTAGATAATCTTTCCTAACGCGTTGGTTAATTTAATTCATTATAATGATTAATATAGAGCATATTTCTAAAATTATAAGTATTGTTTTTAGAATGGTTGATGATTTTTTATTATTATTAACAAGACAGACCAATGACATGTACACATAAAGGGGAGAAGAAAAAAAAACAACAAAAACAGAGGAAAAAACCAGCAAACCATAGATGTATATAATACTGAATATGATATTCCACTGTGATAGCCTATATTTTTCTGGTGATGTTGTGGGGGAAAAATATATAGATATAAATTCACTGAGTGATAAATGGATATCAAGACAAAGAAATCGTCTGGTTTCTAACAGAGATAAAGTGAGAATGAACGAAAGGCGAGAGAAAGTATGCTAATTAACACAGTTATTAAACGAGCGAGGGCGCGCGCACAGACACATGCGCGCTCTCGTACGGCGACTGCAGCGGAAGGTTTTCTCTGAGGTAATCTTTAAATCTCCGTCTTTATTTACAACAAATCAGTTTCAGCCTGCTTAATAATAATGTTAATCGATGTTGTTTTGTTCGTCTTGTATTCAGAGATTCAGCCGTTAGTGTTTTGTTTGCTTTTTAGCGACGCGCGAGTCAGTGTTTGGCGTTATCTGTGTTTTTTTTTCTTCTTTTCAGGTCGCGCGCACCGGTGTGATGGCGACAGCACGTCTCCGGTATTCTCCGCATCTGTCCATCGATTATGAATAAATAAGCGATATAAATCAGACATGGCAGGCCATCAGGGATCAGTGTTCCTCCGCTACTCCTTCCCGGTTCTGCTGCTTCTAAGCAGAGCTCTGCCGAACCGGACCAGCAGCATCCGTGATGCCCAATACAGTAATAATAACACCATTAAAGACTCCAAGCGGATACCAAAGCTACAGGACAACAGCACTACTGTAAGATGGTGGCGTGTTTTGGGTGAAGTCGGGCCGCTGTGTGCATACCGCACTCTTGAGGATGGTGACCCAGGGCGTTTGTGTTTCCGGTATGCACGGCCGGACTTCCGGTGCGCCGGCACTACCTGTCGACAGGTGAGCTCACCTGGCCGACAGCTCACGGCGAATATCCTGTCCAACGGAAGTGTGTTCGTTCAGTGGACGGCTCATGCGAGCCCCACTCACGGGCCTGCGGGCGGCTTCCGGCTCAGTTGCTGGTGGAACGGCAGCTACACGCAGTTCGAATGCGCCGGCGTGCATTTAGGCAGCAGCTGCCGCGATTATTTGCTCACCGAGCTGCACGCTAACGTGCCGTACCGCCTCTGCGTGCGGCCCTACGCCCTCGACCGGGCCGAAGCCTGCGTGGAGTTCAGCCTCGAGCCCAGCGGGATGCAGGACATCGTTATCGCCATGACAACAGTGGGCGGAGCCATCTGCGTGATGCTGGTCATCATTTGCCTGCTGGTGGCATACATCACCGAAAACATCATGAACCCGACGGCGCAACACACGCTCACGGCGCAGCACTCGCACAGATCGCACCTGCACACACACCTGTGAAGAGAAACATCGTTATCGTCGTCGCGCAAACACTCACCTTACAGCTCAGGATCGGAAACGAAGTGCAGAATTAATGTAGAAAGAGACGCAGGTCCACAGAGCTCTACTTACACACAGGCTGTGTTCGGAATGGAGGACTTGCCTACTATTGACTGATTAATGCGCGGTATATACCGCTAATTGTGTACGATTATTCTTAAATAGTACGCAATAGTACATCGTACACCCAGCTAACAAATTTATGTCCACAACGTTTCTAATGTGTTAGAATGTTATTTAAAAGGTTACGATAATGTTAGTATAATAACGTTTACTTGTAAAATTCCAAGATCTTTAGTGTTAACTTTAAGCAAATATCAAAAATATCATAAGGACGTTGTGAGAATGTCGTTCTGAGGACATTTTCTCTCAACGTTATGAGAACGTTCATCAAGTACAAATATCATAACGATGTTCCAAGAACTTTGAAAAAAAAACTAAGAACGTTTTACTTGTACACGTACGTAACCTTCACCAAACGTCGCCTGTTAGCTGGTTTTTATTTTGCATGTTTTAGTGTAATACATTTTTTTTTTTCAGTTCAATCAAATAATGAGTTGAGAAAGAAATTTTAAAGTTCACAACTCAACATGGGAGGTTTGTGGGGTACAGTATACAGTAAACGCAGTGCATTGTGGGGTACAGTATACAACAGCAATAGTAGAAATAGTGCTATTCCGAACACAGCCACATACCGACAAGCTTTTTTCCTGTGTTTATGTGTGTTTTCATCTATAGTCTCGTTTAATTATCCCGTTTACCAAAAAACTGTGCACTCACTGATGTTTAGACTGATAGCTATATAAATATCTGTTTTAGAAATGCAAGTCAATAAATCAGTAACTGCATATGATGGTTTTGTGTGCGGTAATAATGGAGTTTAAGTGATCTGACTCTAGTGGAAGAAGAACTGTAGTTTTGTACTCTAATGCTCCCAATAATTTACAGTATGCCTTAACTTTACACAACTCTTTTAATTCTGAGTTAGTGATATGAGTTCGTCATTTTCACCAAAACCAGGACCCGCTGACTGACAGTCATCTGAATACTGTGCTTTTTCTCTGTAATACAAAACTTGTGTGTCAATAAATGAGGGGTGAATTTAATAAAGTTTTATTGTTTTTTTTGTTTTTTTAATTTCCCAAAATAAACAAACTGCTATACACAAATTACTCTGTCATCTTCTAATAGCAAAAAGAAGTTTTGGAAACCTGAAACACTTTGGAACAGCTCTCTCTCACAGTGAGATTCTGGTGTGACGTCTATGATTTGATCAAATGTTATGTGAATCCTAACTTTGAATTTACATATAGAAATGTAAATTGTGGCTTTCATGAATGTGAAAAGCAAAGTGATATTTATTTTATAAACCTTATTTTTCTGTTAGCTAAATGTCACATTCACAAATGTAAATTTTCGAAATGCAAAACAATCCCCGCACCGTCTCCACTGACTCTGTATTGAGTGAAGCTGGCTCCTCCTCGTCATTTCTGACTTATAACAAAACACAAAACAGTGTCTAAAAGCTGCTGTGTGACGAGGTGTGCAGCAAACAAGCTAAACAACCCAGAAATAAGTGTTTATAAGCTGTCGACCGCCAAAAAACAAGCGTTTAAAGACACAAAAGTGGATACCGGCTGGAACGAATGGGTAAATTGTGGGATCCTGCACTCAGTATGCACTAAAACTACGTGTGCAGTAAACATTTAATCACTGGTAAGTCAAATATCCAAATGTTAGTTTTATATTATATTTCAGTAAGCTAAGCTATCTTGTCGCCTCTAGTGGGCGTAATAGTCCAGTCATTTTATGAAAAAAGGTTGAACAAACTGCAACAGCAGCAAACTCAACTGATTTTGTATCCTCAATATGTCCTGAGTAAGGGGGAAAAAGCCCCGAAGAATCCCATCAGGGGAAAGTTTAGAAAAAGACCCAAATATAGTCTATTCTTTCTTATTCTTACATGAAAAGGGTAAAAGTTTTAACCTTTAGATATCACCATGAAAATTACTGAGTTGATTACTTACATCAAGACACACAAAAAATGTATTACAAGTTTTTTTTTTAATTGTTTGTTAACATGGACAAACGGTGCATAATCTAATTACGTATGTGCTAATTTGCATAAATACCACACCAGATCTAAACATTGGGTCTAGCCAGGAGAACATGTCTAGTTGAATCTTGTTTACATATAACAGTAAAATACTTAATATTAAGGTCTGAATGAACCCATTATGGCTACTCATGAGCATTAATACATAGAGGCAGGAAGAAGTACTTTAAACCAGCCTTTATTAATTATTATTGCAGAGATGGGGTTTGGGGCTGGGTCCGTGGGCCTGTTTCTGGGGATTCACTTTTTATTTTGCCTACCTTTTATCTTCTGCATTCTCCTTACCATTGTCTCCTGTTCTTCCCTCAGACTCGTCCCCCAGAAACAGTCCCACAGACCCAGCCCCAAACCCAATCTCTGCAATAATAATGAATAAAGGCTGGTTTAAAGTACTTTTTCCTGCCTCTATGTATTAATGCTCATGAGTAGCCCCTAAATGGGTTCCATTCAGACCTTAATATTAAGTATTTTACTGTTATATGTCAACAAGATTCAACAAGACATGTTCACCTGGCTAGACCCAATGTTTAGACCTGTTGTGGTATTTATGCAAATTAGCACATACGTAATTAGATTATGCACCGTTTGTCCATGTTAACAAACAATTAAAAAAAACTTGTAATACATTTTTTGTGTGTCTTGATGTAAGTAATCAACTCAGTAATTTTCATGGTGATATCTAAAGGTTAAAACTTTTACCCTATTCATGTAAGAAAAAGAAAGAATAGACTACATTTGGGTCTTTTTCGAAACTTTCCCCTGATGGGATTCTTCGGGGCTTTTTCCCCCCTTACTCAGGACATATTGAGGATACAAAATCAGTTGAGTTTGCTTCTGTTGCAGTTTGTTCAAGGTTGACCCCCATTTTGGCTTAAAATGACTGGACTAATAGTTAGTTCTCTGAGTAGTCTAAACTGCCTGTATCCACTTTTGACCCTTAAAGGGTTAATTCACCCAAAAATGTAAATTCTGTCATTAATTACTCGCCCTCATGTCGTTCACAGTCTACCACTTTCAAGCCTCAGAAATCCATGTGACTCCAGTGATTTAACCCCATTTTAATGAAGTGACGCGTAAGTTTTTTCCACTTTGTGTCCTTAAACACTGTTTTTTGGCGGTCGACAGCATTTAAAATCTTATGTCTGGGTTGTTTAGCTTGTTTGCTGTACACCTCGTCACACAGCAGCTTTTAGACATTTAGTCCAGTCATTTTATGTAAAACGATTGAACAAACTGCAACAGCAGCAAACTCAACTGATTTTGTATCCTCAATATGTCCTGAGTAAGGGAAAAAAAGCCCCGAAGAATCCCATCAGGGGAAAGTTTAGAAAAAGACCCAAATATAGCCTATTCATTCTTTTTCTTACATGAAAAGGGTAAAAGTTTTAACCTTTAGATATCACCATGAAAATTACTGAGTTGATTACTTACATCAAGACACACAAAAAATGTATTACAAGTTTTTGGAAATTGTTTGTTAACATGGACAAACGGTAAATTTGGGTCTTTTTCGAAACTTTCCCCTAATGGGATTCTTCGGGGCTTTTTCCCTTTACTCAGGACATATTGAGGATACAAAATCAGTTGAGTTTGCTTCTGTTGCAATTTGTTCAAGGTTGACGCCCATTTTGGCTTAAAATTACTGGACTAATTGTTTTTTTTTTTTGTCATAGTCAGAAATGACGAGGAGGCAGCTTCACTCAATACAGATTCAATGGAACTGTTTGTTTTTCCCCGATGGGCGTGGCCTAAATGCGCTCTGTCTCTATTGGCTTTCGTGAGGCTCCGCCCACTCCCTCCCCCTATTGTGACGCACGACTGACAGCTGCGCAGCTCCTCCGCCATTTTCTTCCCCTCAGCGGACCCGAGTAGAGCTGTATAACCGAGCTCTCGTTCCGAAGCGTTCCCCTCAAACCCGTTATACCCTCACCGGGCTTTAGATCGCGATGCCGGCCCACCCGTTGCGTGTCGCGGTCGTGTGCTCCAGCAACCAGAACCGCAGCATGGAAGCGCACAACATCCTGAGGTAACAACGAGAAAAAACCAGCCGGACTCAGCCGAACTTGAGCCGGTTTCTTCATTATTTCGTCGTTCGGTATTTTCACACGGTCCAAAAAGCGGATCGGAATCGAACCGGGCCAGTCAGATAGCGAGAAACGAACCGAGGGGGCTCGCGAGAATCATTATAAACATATTTCACATTTACGCTAGTTTTTTTTTTTTTTTTTTTACAGTAAGAAACGCGTCGAGCAACACGGAAGCAGATGAAGATCGTCTAAAAGAGTAAAATTAAAAAAAGAACGTTCTGTAATAAAGTAGTCAGACCAACTAAATTATAAAAAGACTTTTATTTTTATGTTTTTAATAATGGTTCCCTCACAAAAACGCAGTACCCTGGTGGTACATCAGATGGTAATACCATACTACTGATCCATTACCAGATTTATATACCATGGTAATTCGTGGTATTTCAAATAATAATAGCATGTCCTAAATCCATGGTAGCTTTTTGTTAGCCAGATAAAATTAGATAATCTTATTTTAGAAAATCAGAAATCTCAGGCGAGTAGTGCGTATATTCAGTGACTGGTTGCATAAACTGCTTAAGACTAGTAAAAAAATGTATTCAAGGCTGGTCATAATTTTATAAAGTCAGTTACTTAAAAGGTAGATTTCCTATTCAAATTAGACCAAAGACTAGTTAGCGACACAGTCTAGGCTAGGTTTATCCAGGTGAGGTAATTGATGTCAGGTAAGTCGCCTCAGGTTGAGCAGGGGTTTTTCCTCACGTGTGTGTGTTTGCTGTTCTGATCTCTTGTGGTTTCTCACTGTCTCTCTGTTATTCCTTCAGCAAGCGAGGGTTTGATGTGCGCTCCTTCGGCACAGGAACCCACGTGAAACTCCCGGGACCCGCTCCGGACAAACCCAACATTTATGACTTCAAAACCACTTATGAGCAGATGTACAACGACTTGGTCCGTAAAGACAAGGAACTGTATCCCTAGCGCACACACACAAACACACCTGACCGACCTGACAGGGAAGATCCATCATCATCAACACTGACCCAGCTTAAAATGACTCTCACACAGGGTTAAACATGTAAAAGAATAGAGTCCACTGTGGACGCCAATATAGTTATTGTTATAGTTATAATTATTGAATGGCCCTTTATCTTAGGAACTCCAATATAATTAAATTATGTTTAAATCGCAAGAACTTCAGTCCTGTTTTAACTAGTTTAACTGATAAGTGCCTCTTCTCCATCTCTTCTGAACTCCATGTGAAACATAATCCTCACATTTTATCCAAAGTGACGTGCATTGCTTTTTATCAGTTCCTGGTTTCCCTAGGAATCGAACCCGTGACACTTGCGCTGCTAGTTCCATGATCTACTGTTTGAAGGGACATTAAAGGTACAGTTCATCATTCACTCGCTCCAAAGCTCCGTGTCAGTCGTCCTTCTGTGGAACGTGAAAACAATGAGGTATTCTGAAGAACGTCAATGGGGTCCAATGTTGTTTGGTTCCCAACATTCCTCAAAATATCTCCTTTTGTGTTCTTCAGAAGAAAGTCGGTCACAGAGACGTGGAACGACGCGAGTTAATGAAGACCCTTAAAGGGTTAATTCACCCAAAAATGTAAATTCTGTCATTAATCACTCGCCCTCGTGCCGTTCACAGTCTACTACTCTAAAGCCTCAGAAACCCATGTGACTCCAGTGATTTAACCCCAGTTTAATGAAATGACGCGGATGCTTTCTTTGCGCAAAAATTATTATTTATTTATTTTTTTTACAAAATATTAATCTGTGCCGCTCGTCCACGAGAGCATCACGACGCACGTGTTGTGTGTTGCGTGAACGTGCGTTGGAGAGTAATATTTTGTAAATAAAGTGTTTTTTTTCGTCGCTTCTTAAACCACTGGAGTCGCACTTCATGATGTCTTTACAATCTGTCTAGACCTTGAATGTGGTAGTTGCGTAGCTGTCAATGGAGAGACTCAAAAGCTCTTCACTTTCATTAAAAAAGATCTTTAATTTGTGTTCCAAAGAAAGTCTTGCGGGTTTGGAACGACACGAGGGCGAGTGATTAATGACAGAATTTACATTTTTGGGTGAATTAACCCTTTAAGGGTCTTCATTAACTCGCGCCGTTCCACGTCTCTGTGACCGACTTCTGAAGAACACAAACGGAGATATTTTGAGGTATGTTGGGAACCAAACAACATTGGACCCCATTGACGCTCTTCAGACTACCCTTTTTTTTTTTTTTTTGGTTCCACATAAGGACATGGGTGATGACAGAAGGATAATATTTGGGTGAACTGTACCTGCGAAAATGCATCCTAGTTCACTGACAGACGAGCATGAATTCGCTGCACATGTGTAGGACAGCACGTAACTCTGTCAGGGTCATTATTGGCTCATGTTTTACCTCATGATTCGTTGGCTTCACATGAAAGCAGAACGCAGATTTATTTATTTAGATTTATCCTCTGGCGTGTTAATGGAAGCTGTTCGATGATCTCGTCAACTCGTTTAAGCAGAATAGATTAATACTGAACCACAGGATTCATATGAAGTCGAGAGCAGGTCGGGCCGGAAGAATCTGACACACAAACTCACAATCTTTTGCTGTTGTATGAAGTTTATTTAAAGGGTTTTTTTTTAGTTCTGGGTTATCCTGAAGCGTAGAGACGAGCATCACTAGTGCTGAAGTGTTGGAGATCCAGGAACATCTCGTTCACAAAGAGTTGTTTTATTCTACAGTCAAAATATCTGAAGCTTAAGATGTTGTATGTGGCGAGGCAGTGTTTCTCAAGCAGTTTACTTTAAAGATTGTGTCTTTTGCACAGGTGTTCAAACGCAAGAAACTGTGGAGAAGTCTCGTGCCGTAAGATAAAGTACACGTGTCTTCAAGATACAGTCAATAAAAGCCAGGCTTAATATCTAATGCAGTCTTGCTTTTAGAGGATGCTTTTGATATTTTTAACAAGACAAACCACTTGTTTTGCAGTGCAGACGTATGTTCACATGGTGAGTGATAAAATAACTGAACAATCTCCAGATTTGCAGGTTTTTTTCTTTTTTATAAACCATATTTGCAGAAATAAGAATTTTTCTGAAAATGAAATTGCACTAAAACAAATGAGGTAAAAAATAACTCCTCATTGAGTCTTGATCAGTCTTATCAGCTTACCTTTATTGTGATTTTCTCTAGACGTCGGTCAGAGTAGCAGTGCAAAGAACAGACTCTTTTTTTTTTACATGATGACTTATTTATTTGGTTTTCCCTGATGATATTTCTGTTTGAACACCAGTTATGAATGCTTGTTTACATTTTGTCCCACACATTGTTTTATTCACACAATAAAATTAAGTTGATTTCTCCAATTTTTAAATGAATTCGTTAAGATTTTGTCAATGTGTTTGTACAGACGCACAGAAGTGATTCCACTGGTTGGCCAGCAGATGGCGCTAGTGAACAAGCTTCCACTGTTTTAACCCTTTGTGAACAGTTTAATCTGATGTGAGAGTGTTTGGTGTCTTTGTTTTGTCTTCCTTGACCGCTGATCCTCCTCAGATACACACAGAATGGCATCTTACACATGTTAGACCGCAACAAGCGCATTAAATCGCGACCCGAACGCTTCCAGAGCTGCAAAGACCAGTTTGACCTGGTGATCACCTGTGAGGAGCGTGTGTACGACCAGGTGCTGGAGGGTGAGGAGCACGTCTGATGTTGAGTTGCACACCGGCACGGGCTGCACATTAACCCCTCGTCTCTTTCAGACCTGAGCTCGCGCGAGCAGGAGACCTTCCAGCCGGTGCACGTCATCAACGTGGACATCCAGGACAACCACGAGGAGGCCACGCTGGGAGCCTTCCTCATCTGTGAACTCTGCCAGTGTGTGAGTAAAGTCCAGCCGTAACCATAGAGCTCGCAGAACCCTTCTCAACATTACACAGTTCACAACACCGCTATAACCATGACAGCACAGAGAAGCTACATCGTTGGAATCCCGTTCAGAACGTTTTTTTTTTTCAGCTGATGAAAGGTAAAAACATTTGCAGCCAATCAGAATCTATCCTGCTTTAAAGAGCTCGAGCATTCCAAGCGGCAGACGACAAAACTGCAGCGCTTATAATAAACAGTGAAATCATCCCTCAGTGTGGACGTTAATATAGTTATCGTTATCATCCGCTGATGTGTAGCTAATATAGTTATCGTCCGCTGGTGTGGACGTTAATATAGTTATCGTCAGCTGGTGTGGATGCTAATATAGTTATCGTCCGCTGGTGTGGATGCTAATATAGTTATCGTCCGCTGGTGTGGATGCTAATATAGTTATCGTTATAGTTATCGTCCGCTGGTGTGTAGCTAATATAGTTATCGTTATAGTTATCATCTGCTGGTATGGATGCTAATATAGTTATCGTCTGCTGGTGTGGATGCTAATATAGTTATCGTCCGCTGGTGTGGACGTTAATATAGTTATCGTCAGCTGGTGTGGATGCTAATATAGTTATCGTCCGCTAGTGTGGAAGCTAATATAGTTATCGTCCGCTGGTGTGGATGCTAATATAGTTATCGTTATAGTTATCGTCCGCTGGTGTGTAGCTAATATAGTTATCGTTATAGTTATCATCCGCTGGTGTGGATGCTAATATAGTTATCGTCTGCTGGTGTGGATGCTAATATAGTTATCGTCCGCTGGTGTGGACGTTAATATAGTTATCGTTATAGTTATCGTCCGCTGGTGTGGATGCTAATATAGTTATCGTCCGCTGGTGTGGACATTAATATAGTTATCGTTATAGTTATCGTCCGCTGGTGTGGACGTTAATATAGTTATCGTTATAGTTATCGTCCGCTGGTGTGGACATTAATATAGTTATCGTTATAGTTATCGTCCGCTGGTATGAATGATAATATAGTTATCGTTATAGTTATCGCTCTTTGTGTGAATGTGCCTTTAAACACGTGCTTCTTTAACTTAATGTTTAATAAAATCCTTTTCGTCTACAAATTCGTTTGTAATTTACGTTTATGTAAAGTTGTCGTGTTCAGTTCACAAAACGTTTTATTTAAAAAAAGAAAAAATTAATAACCATTGTTACACTTATTGTTGTGCTAATTGTGCAAATTTACATAAGAATGGTTTTACGATTGTTCGTGAAATCTGGGTTTATAATAGTTAACTAAAAAAGTTTGTTACTTGAAGTAAAATAAACGTATTTTTATTTCAGTTAGTTTTCTCGTTTTCATTTAGTTTAACTGTATAACTGATGTAAAACTGAAGAAAACAATATTTTTTAAACTTAAAATAATAAAAAACAATTTCTAATAATTTATTACAATCTAAATTAAATATTAAACAAAAACTGATTAAAAAAATTAATAAACTGTCAATGACACAAGATGGTTTTATCAACAATTTACGCATTTCATATCCGTTTGTCAGTCCATTGTTACACAAGTTTTTGTAAGAATACTTTAAGATTTCATTCTTCCAGAAACATTCACACATTCTAATTTAAATAAAGGTTTACGAGCAACACGCACTCGTTCTGCTCGTATCTATCTGTGGAGAACACAATAACGCCTGTGTTTCCATCCGTCTCTCTCAGATCCAACACACTGACGACATGGAGAACGAGATGGACGAGCTTCTGCAGGAGTTTGAGGACAAAAGCCACAGACCGTTCCTCCACACCGTCTGCTTCTACTGAACACCGCAGGAACTCTCGTCACGCGGCGCGCTCGCGGAGATCGCTCTCTCTCTCTGTTTACGTCAACACACACCTCAGAAGAACGCTCGTACTGAAACATGCAGAGAGGAGGAGAACACACACCGCTGCCAACAAACCCATTAGAGTGAAGCTCTCCCTGCGTCTGAAGGGGCGGACACCATATCTCATCACCTTTATTTAGAGGATGTAACGTTTAATAACTCTGGCGGACGGGACGGGATGCTTTTGAGTTTCTCATGAATTTCTTTCCTCGTTATTTAAACATGGGATTTGATACCTATATTGAGTATATTTTGTTTGTTTTTTTTCCTTTAATTTTGTAAATGAAAGGATGATTCTGTAATCGTACCTGAAGCAGCCCAGAGTGCCTGAAATTATTCTTGTAAATATTGCGCTATAAATGAATGAATGAATGAATAAAGCGTTGATGAATCTCAGAGTTTGTGTCTCCAGTAAAGATATTGAAGTCGATTTTTAAAAAAGAGTATTGTGATCCGCCATATATCGGCATTTTTCCTCTGTTCCCGAGCATTTTCATGATGAACACAACACTTAATATATCGGTGATTTTTGTTTTTTACATTGTTTTTTAAATATCAGTAAAGATTCACTCTGATGTATTCAATTATTCATTTTATTTTAGCAATTATAGTCAAGGTTTTTAGTTTGTCCCTTAATTTATGGTCCACCCTTTTATTTTTGACAACTTTCCCTTTAAAAAAAGAAAGTTGGAAAAAATGACATGACATCATATAAAGTGGTCATCACTTCTTCGGTGGCAAAGTTTTACATATTGTTTCTTATCTAAACCAGTTCAAACTAAAGTAATGATGTAACTGGTTACGTGAGCGATAGGAAATCATCCATCCGTTCTTTATATCACTTGTTTTTTCCCCACAATCTGTCATTTTTCACATTCTGTTATTATTTTTCCATTCTGTTATCAGTTTGTTCATCCTGTTAAGCAATTTAGTTTTTTACAATAATTTCATAAAAACAGCAAAAAACTTAACTCACTGACAATTACAATTTTCTGGAGTATCAATAACGCAGTACTTTATAAAAAAAAAAGTAAACAAAAACCCATTTTAGGCATTTGTATCTGAAAATGTAAAATGCTGCATTAGTGAGAAAGTAAGTACAATTCATACACAATATTTTCTGATATTTTATTAGCTGGTATGCTTTTAAGGTACATTATAATGTACACAGAGCCCATAAATTACAATCATAAGTGTGTGAAACTGATGTTCATTTTTCCCAATAACAGGGAGGACATTTTTTATCCTCCATTTCCTTTATTTTGCTTAATAAATGGTTACATTTATTCACCCGAGCTTTAATGTTTTACATCACTCTATCATGACTACACACAAATATCTGAGTTTAATTTTCCACATGATTTTATGATGGCAAAAAGGCACCAGGAACGACCATCGCGCGTTATTGCTGTTGGTGTGAACGGGCCTTAAATGTCCAAAAAACAACAACATGGTAATACATTAAAACAAAACAAAGATGTTATACGTGTTGTAAAACATGGTATTACCATGGTATTCTCGCAGGTGTCGCGCGTGGGTCTGATATTCCAGATGAGCGTGACGCAGGAGTTCCTCATTAAGCTAATGGACTGATCTGAGATCTGATACAGTCAAACTCCAGATCACTTACAGATCAGATCCGAGCGCGTCGCGTTCTCTCTGTTCTCCTGTCCGAAGCGTCTATCGCGCTGCCGACGCGCCGCAGGTGAGACATCTGATGCTCTTCATGACGCGTCGCGGAAACACGCGAGGAAGATGATGAAGATGAAGAGGAGGATGATCTGAGGAGGATTCGCTGCTGGAATGATCTACGATGATGGTCAAATGATATTTCGATCTGTGTTGCTGTTGTTTGCGGAGTGCGATGAAGATGATGTGTATGTACTGTGATGAAGATGTTCGCGATCTGTGGACTGTGATGAAGAGGATGTTTGCGGTGTGTGGATGAAGATGATGTTTATGGTGGCTGGAGCGGTTCTGGTGCTGGTAAGAAGATCTGTGTGAAGATTCTGCTGAGGAATATTACATAACTCTCTCTCACACAGTGACTGCGGATGAACTTTATTACTAATTGTATGGTTTTCTGTGGAGAAACATGTTGAAATGCATTTTTAAACGCTAAGCGCTGGGAAATGGCAGTAGTTTTGGTGTTTTCCAGGCCATCGTGTGTATGTCCGACATGAACGCGCTGCTGGACCGATTTCACAACTTTATCCTACCGCGCATGCGCGGACCCGAGCGCGTGTGTCACTGCACCTGCGGCAGGTAAGATGCACTTTAGTTTTATTCGCTTACTAGAAACACCCATAGCTAGATACAAATGAGGGGAATACAGCTTATAGCCTTAAATTTCAGATTTCCGGTTTATTTTGAGGCGCGTCACATTTACAGTCGCTCAGCGGAATTTCCCGGGGAAAATCCATTCACCCCAATGGGAATCCGAACGTTCGGGAGTTTCGAGGGAAAAGTTCCCCACGCAGATTTCTCTGTTGTCAGGTCACGTGATTTATGCTGCCTTCACGTGCTATAGGACATTTCCTACTTCCCCCTTCTGAAGTCGTGATTACAAGCGTATCACATTAAAATTTTGACTTGAGAGGGTGTTCATGTCCAGTTTTTTAACAAGGAAACTAGTATTTACGACAATTCCGATGTAGTAACGAGACAGCTGCCTACAAATTGACTTGTGATTGAGCAGTGCTTCGTACATTGCTACGCTATTGACCAATACCATTTCACTGAAATATCGTTAATGTGAGCGCATTTTCATGCTTAGGTCAATTTTCTGTAACAACACAGATGTTACTTTCATTTAAGGGCCTGTTGACACACAATTTTCAACTAAAAACGGTAAACTTTTTATGCGATTTGGTCGTTCATTTACACGAGAACAGCGTTTTGTGGGCCTGAAACGCAAACTTTTGAAAATGGGATTCAAAGTGCGAGTTTTTGAGAACGAAAGCGTTATAGTCTCTGTGCAAACTACAAAAACGCTAATCTGTGAAAATGGTGACGTCATGCACGTGTCTTACGTGTTCAGTCTATGGGCGCTTGTGTTTCTTTACAGAGTGACATCGCCATCTACTGGCCTGACAGCAAAATACTGCGGTTTAATCGTTTTCGTGGATCCGTATGAACGAGGATCGTTTTGACAATGTTTTCTTCTGTACGAGAAAAACGCAAAGACTTTTCCGTTTTTAGTACATTGTTGTCATGTAAACGCGCCCTAATTAAGGGAAAGTGACGCCTTCGCGCTAGTAATGATGGCTATAGGGTTGTTTCTTGGCAGTAGGCAAGATGCTAAATGGTGATGAAGTTTTACAAACAAGCGTTTTAATAACAGCCCAGAGAACAAGGAACGTTCTCTCAACGTTATGAACAAACATTCTTCCAGTAATGTTAATAGAACGTTTGTTCAAAGTTATCTGGTCTTTAATAATGTTCTCAAAACGTTATTTATACATGTTTTTAACTGACACATTTTAGTTAGAAGTTCATCTAACATTTTTTTAAATGTTACAACTTGTAACCATAATGTTCACATAACCAAAAAAAAACATATTACATTTTTTTTTTTTAAAATAGACATTCAGGAACATCAGCAAAACATTCTTGGATCATATTTTTGTTAGCTCAATCCTCGTACTGTACGCTGCAGAAAATGATCGCTGTTTTAACGGTAAAAGACCTACGATAAAGACCTGTTAGTTGGTTAACGGTAAGTTCTCTTACTCTATACGGTGAAAAGCTGTAATCTAATGGGACATTTCATACAATTCTACTGTAAAATATTGTTAGATGAAAGTGAAACATTCGTCATCTTATAATTTACAGTTTAAAGTAACTTGACAGTAAAAGTTTTCCATTAAAATAACCTAATGATTAAGTTTGATCATATCTTTCTCTTTGGGGAACCTAAAATGGCTCTTCTATGCAGAAACACCCTTTTGCAAGCTTTGAGGAGTTTTTTACAGTGTAGGAGTCTGTTTTTAGTAGAAGGATGATGTTGTATGTTCTCCTCCCGCAGGCATCTTGTGGAGCACGTGATCCCATACGAGGCCTCGGTCTCGCTCGGCTCCTCGGCCGGCAGCAGCGTCAGCAAGCAGGAGCTGGATCTGGTGCTCGGGCTCCTGATGGGCTTCTGCATCAGCTGGATCCTGCTGTGGCTCGACGGAGCGCTTCACTGCGCACTGCGCTTCTGGAGGACCAGCAGAGCCTACGGTGAGTGTGCGTGAGTGAGTGAGTGAGTGTGTTGTATGGTTGAAGATCGGAGTCATCACGCCAGTATGGAGACGAGTTTGTTGAGGATCAGTGTCGATGGCTGTCGTGTCGATGAGGCCTTCACAGGGTAGAGTCTAGTTGACACAACCTCTGCTGACACTTCAGGGATGCGTTGTGGTCGTGCCTAGCCGCAGGTCCTCCATCTGATCTGGATACGGCCCGGATCCGGCTGACTACATCATGGGTTGTGGTCGTGTCTAGGCGCAGGTCCTCCATCTGATCTGGATACGGCCCGGATCCGGCTGACTACATCATGGGTTGTGGTCGTGTCTAGGCGCAGGTCCACCATCTGATCTGGATACGGCCCGGATACGGCTGACTACATCATGTGTTGTGGTCGTGTCTAGGCGCAGGTCCTCCATCTGATCTGGATACGGCTCGGATCCGGCTGACTACATCATGGGTTGTGGTCGTGTCTAGGCGCAGGTCCTCCATCTGATCTGGATACGGCCCGGATCCGGCTGACTACATCATGTGTTGTGGTCGTGTCTAGGCGCAGGTCCTCCATCTGATCTGGATACGGCCCGGATCCGGCTGACTACATCATGGGTTGTGGTCGTGTCTAGGCGCAGGTCCACCATCTGATCTGGATACGGCCCAGATACGGCTGACTACATCATGTGTTGTGGTCGAGTCTAGGCGCAGGTCCTCCATCTGATCTGGATACGGCCCGGATACGGCTGACTACATCATGTGTTGTGGTCGTGTCTAGGCGCAGGTCCACCATCTGATCTGGATACGGCCCGGATCCGGCTGACTACATCATGGGTTGTGGTCGTGTCTAGGCGCAGGTCCACCATCTGATCTGGATACGGCCCGGATACGGCTGACTACATCATGTGTTGTGGTCGAGTCTAGGCGCAGGTCCTCCATCTGATCTGGATACGGCCCGGATACGGCTGACTACATCATGTGTTGTGGTCGTGTCTAGGCGCAGGTCCACCATCTGATCTGGATACGGCCCGGATACGGCTGACTACATCATGTGTTGTGGTCGTGTCTAGGCGCAGGTCCACCATCTGATCTGGATACGGCCCGGATACGGCTGACTACATCATGTGTTGTGGTCGTGTCTAGGCGCAGGTCCTCCATCTGATCTGGATACGGCCCGGATACGGCTGACTACATCATGTGTTGTGGTCGTGTCTAGGCGCAGGTTCTCCATCTGATCTGGATACGGCCCGGATACGGCTGACTACATCATGTGTTGTGGTCGTGTCTAGGCGCAGGTTCTCCATCTGATCTGGATACGGCCCGGATACGGCTGACTACATCATGTGTTGTGGTCGTGTCTAGGCGCAGGTCCACCATCTGATCTGGATACGGCCCGGATACGGCTGACTACATCATGTGTTGTGGTCGTGTCTAGGCGCAGGTCCTCCATCTGATCTGGATACGGCCCGGATACGGCTGACTACATCATGTGTTGTGGTCGTGTCTAGGCGCAGGTTCTCCATCTGATCTGGATACGGCCCGGATACGGCTGACTACATCATGCGTTGTGGTCGTGTCTAGGCGCAGGTCCTCCATCTGATCTGGATACGGCCCGGATACGGCTGACTACATCATGTGTTGTGGTCGAGTCTAGGCGCAGGTCCACCATCTGATCTGGATACGGCCCGGATACGGCTGACTACATCATGTGTTGTGGTCGTGTCTAGGCGCAGGTTCTCCATCTGATCTGGATACGGCCCGGATACGGCTGACTACATCATGCGTTGTGGTCGTGTCTAGGCGCAGGTCCACCATCTGATCTGGATACGGCCCGGATCCGGCTGACTACATCATGTGTTGTGGTCGAGTCTAGGCCCAGGTCCACCATCTGATCTGGATACGGCCCGGATACGGCTGACTACATCATGCATTGTGGTCGTGTCTAGGCGCAGGTCCTCCATCTGATCTGGATACGGGCCGGATCCGGCTGACTACAGCATGCGTTGTGGTCGTGTCTAGCCGCAGGTCCTCCATCTGATCTGGATACGGGCCAGATCCGGCTGACTACATCATGCGTTGTGGTCGTGTCTAGCCGCAGGTCCTCCATCTGATCTGGATACGGCCCGGATCCGGCTGACTACATCATGCGTTGTGGTCGTGTCTAGCCGCAGGTCCTCCATCTGATCTGGATACGGGCCAGATCCGGCTGATTACAGTAAACCTCAGAATAAGCAGAAAGACTAACATTAGCGTAGATGCCATTCTTCTTATGATGTAACGAGTACATCAGGTGTTATAAGAAGTGTTCCCGGTTCAGGCTGACCTAGTTTATAATTTGTGTGTGTGTGTGTGAGCATAAGTCTGTGTGTGTGTGTGTGTGTGTGTGTCCTACTGAGAGACTGACCGCAGGTGTGCGTGTGTGTGTGTTTCAGGTGCTGACGGTGAGCTGTGGCACTCGTGGCGTTGGGTGTGTCGTGTGTGTAACCTGAGGGAGCTGCGTAGACGTTTGCAGACGCGCCGCACGCCGGAGGACACCGGGAATAACGTGGTTCACGTCAAGCAGAAGCTCTACCACAACGGCCACCCGAGCCCCCGCAGACTCTGACACACACACACACACACTTATCCTCATGTTCTCAGTGTTTCTGCTTGCTGTGTGTGTTTCACAGGGTTTGTGTGTGTTAGTTTTGTAGGGGTCTTCCTGTCACCGGAGGGGGGGGTTTGCATTTTTTAGACCAATCTTTGTGTACCGGGTAACAGTGTCTGTTTTAGAAACAAGGCATGCTGGGTAATCTGATGTTTAGCTGGCGTCTGAAGGCCAGAGAGTCGATCTGCTGCTGTATTCAGTGTGTGTGTGACATTAAACTGAGGACAAATCAAGATGTTCTTCATGAAATATCACTGTGTTTGGAGTCTTGATGCTCTCGTAACTATGAAAAGTTTCTTAAAATGAGACACAACAGTGATGTTCATTCTATTTATTATTAAAATACACTTTTCTTAATTTTGATTAATAAAGTTACTTGAATTTAATATCAAGTATGTTTAATGATCATAAATGTCACCCAATATCAACATTAAGCCCAACAACTTCACTTAAAGTCTAAAAGTATTAAATTAAACATTTTCATATTTCATTGTTTTACACTGAGATGTTTGATTGTAACATATCATACATTGTTTAGAAATAAACACACACACTCTCTCTCTCACACACACTCACTCACACACATTTTGTTTGAAAACTGCATGATGTGAATAAATGAGCAGAATTAAACAATGTTTTTGTAATTCAGTAAATACTCAAGATAAATCAGTATTCGCAGTTAAACTTTACAGTAGATGCTAATTTATGGGATAATATTTAAAGATTGTTTAGTTTAAATGAATTTTTGTGTTCGTGTGATTAAACATTCATTTCCAATTTCAAAATGTTAACCAACACCAGTCCATTAACAGTCATTCCAGAGATAAAAACCCGGAAAAGAGCAGAACACATCGATTATTATTCCGCACCTTTCTCATGACAATGTGTTTATATTCAGCGGTCATTAAACTGTCACCTCACATGAAATATGAGCCATAATATCACAGTGTGAACCGGATGTTGTTGAGTAGGGGGACTTTTATTCTGTATCGCCTGCGGGCGGAAGCGGAAGTGCAGTGATGTGTCGGTGGTGTTGCAGCGATGATGGCGGACACTAGCGCACTGTATGAGTCGGTGGTGTGTGTGAAGCCAGAGGTTCATGTTTACCGAATCCCACCCAGAAGCTCCAACCGCGGATACCGGTGAGACCCCGCAACAGTCCGCGGCACTACTTTAACTAGTTTAATCACGAGTTAAACACTGATCATGTGACACTGGTCTCACTTCGAGTTCCTACCTCAATAAACACACGCATTATTAATCCGGTGTGTGATGAGTTGGTGTTTGTTATTCGTTGATCACGTGATCAGGTCAATAATGCGTCAGAACAACTGCTGTCAACAACAGAAACTTGAATATTAATGAGAGAAACATGAAGTTTCGTCACACTACTGTATCAAACACTGATGTAGGAGAATAAACGCCATGTTTGTGTGCAGCTGAATTATTATATGGTTACTGACGTGCTTAAAGATGTCATGAAAGAGAAGCTGTGCTCGATTTTTTTTCTCTATTGTGAGTGAAACTTCTCAGGAACAAGACTAAATGTGGGCGGGGCTTGATTGTGTCTGTGGGGAATTGATTGGCTGGTTGGATGGTTGTGGTTTGCTATTGGCTGATCTCATGTGAGTGACAGGTTGCCCCGCCCTCGTCATCAGAGAAGAGATGCCGCAAGAGGAACTGATTCTGATTCAAGATTAATAAAGCGATATTGATATAGGATATAAGATGACCAGGAACATCAATTTAACACACTAGTAAATCGTTTAGAACAAACGCTGCAGTATTGATTGTGAGTTTAATGGTGAGTTCAATGGTGAATAAGTAAGTGATGATGTACATAACGGTTGTTATCTCAGAATAAACCCGACAGGGTGATCAGGATCAGGTCTTCATCAGCCTGAAGGGGTTTATTCTGAGATAACACACACACACACACACACACACTTGAAGGGGTTTATTCTGAGCACACACGCACACACACACACACACACCTCTGAAGGGGGTTTATTCTGAGATAACAACCGGCTGGATCTACATCATCCGCTTATTACACGGACACTTGTACATCAGTAAATAATTAGACAATCTGAATTGAAATATGTTATTGGCTCTTTAAACGCAAAGCTTCGCGGAGAGAGCAGTTTCAGCGGCGAGATCAAACTAGACGGACATTTCAGAGATACGGCAGTCATAACACTTATTACACAGCATTTCACCACATTAATGATTATGGAGATAAGAGATATTGATTTCAGATTAAACTGTTTTAAAATCGTGCCTGTTTGTATCTTATAATCCAACAGTGAACAAAACAATAGTCACAAAATGGCCGCCGCTGCGTTTGTCCAGAGAATGTCTAATAAGGGGAGAACGTCCACTCTCAGTAAACTTCCCGCTTCTGAACTGGCTGCAGTTCCACTCTGGCTCCACATGAGGGAGCTCACAGGACGAGTGCAGTTCCACTCTGGCTCCACATGAGGGCGCTCACAGGACGAGTGCAGTTCCACTCTGGCTCCACATGAGGGCGCTCACAGGACGAGTGCAGAATGAATGGAGGTCTATGGCGCTATACCCCTCAAAATCCACTTTTCTCAGGATATCATTTTTTGTCTAGTAATTTGAATGTTGTATTCGAAAGGAGATGCAAAGAAATTACACATTGCTGGGTGTTAGATTTTTTAGAGTCACTTATTTGCTTTAAAAAGTATTTTAAAATGTCAATGACGTCACACACATCGTACGACCAGAGATACTGCTTTACGGCAATCCTTCAGTCACTCTGGTGCTTTCGCGCTCTGCACTTTCTTTTCTCTCGAGGCATCGACAACACAGCTGACACAGGCAAACGCACAACACAGCTGACACAGGCAAACGCACAACACAGCTGACACAAGCAAACACACAACACAGCTGACACAGGCAAACGCACAACACAGCTGACACAAGCAAACACACAACACAGCTGACACAGGCAAACGCACAACACAGCTGACACAGGCAAACGCACAACACAGCTGACACAGGCAAACGCACAACACAGCCGACACAGGCAAACGCACAACACAGCCGACACAGGCAAACGCACAACACAGCCGACACAGGCAAACGCACAACACAGCTGACACAGGGAAACGCACAACACAGCTGACACAGGCAAACGCACAACACAGCTGACACAGGCAAACGCACAACACAGCTGACACAGGCAAACGCACAACACAGCCGACACAGGCAAACGCACAACACAGCCGACACAGGGAAACGCACAACTCAGCCGACACAGGCAAAAGCACAACACAGCCAACACAGGCAAACGCACAACACAGCCGACACAGGCAAACGCACAACACAGCTGACACAGGCAAACGCACAACACAGCCGACACAGGGAAACGCACAACACAGCCGACACAGGGAAACGCACAACACAGCCGACACAGGGAAACGCACAACACAGCCGACACAGGCAAACACAACACAGCTGACACAGGCAAATGCACAACACAGCTGACACAGGGAAACACACAACACAGCTGACACAGGTAAACACACAACACAGCTGACACAGGTAAACACACAACACAGCTGACAGGTAAATACACAACACAGCTGACACAGGTAAACACAACACAGCTGACACAGGCAAACACACAACACAGCTGACACAGGCAAACACACAACACAGCTGACACAGGGAAACACACAACACAGCTGACACAGGGAAACACACAACACAGCTGACACAGGGAAACACACAACACAGCTGACACAGGGAAACACACAACACAGCTGACACAGGCAAACACACAACACAGCCGACACAGGGAAACACACAACACAGCCGACACAGGGAAACACACAACACAGCCGACACAGGGAAACACACAACACAGCCGACACAGGGAAACACACAACACAGCCAACACAGGGAAACACACAACACAGCCGACACAGGGAAACACACAACACAGCTGACACAGGGAAACACACAACACAACCGACACAGGGAAACACACAACACAGCCAACACAGGGAAACACACAACACAGCCGACACAGGGAAACACACAACACAGCTGACACAGGGAAACACACAACACAGCTGACACAGGCAAACACACAACACAGCCGACACAGGGAAACACACGTGCTAGAAGAGTTTTTGTTTTGTTTGTTTCTGGTTCCGCTTCGGACGCCACGATGCCATCAAGCGGTATCTCTGGTCGTAATCAGTCCTTCACTGACCAATCAGCGTTCATTAGCAGATTGCTAGCGTGTTATGGGCAACAACAACTCAACCTGTAAGAAATCGAAAGGACATAAGTACTCGTTCATTCAACTGTCGACCGTCTAGCCCCATAGACTCCCATTCATTCTGCACTCATGTGCGATCGCCCCCAGTGGAACTCTGGTGGAACTACAACCAACATTCGGTACAATAGGACTTCATAGGGAGTGGCCTGGCTCCAGAGGCTCTGGTTTGTGTGAAACGAGGGAGAGCGAGTCCACGATACTGGATGGCATAATTTTAATAAAGACTGAGTTTTAATATTTACCTTGACAAAAGCAAAACTTCCATGAAGAAAAAACGTTCCTAGCGAGTGTGTAGCGTTCAGTGACGCGGATGAGCCTGTGTTTCTGTTCTCAGAGGCTGTTATCTGGGAACAGTGTTGGGGAGTAACGGAATACATGTACCGGCGTTACGTATTCAGAATAGAAATTATGAGTAACTGTATTCCGTTACAGTTACCATTTAAATAGTTGGTATTTAGAATACAGTTACATTGTTGAAATTAATGGATTACATGACGATACTTCTCTGTTTCACGAGTTTATTCACTCTCTAAAAAAATTAAGGCAACTCCATGCATTTCCCAGAAGCCCCAATATGAAAAAAAAAAAAAAATGCGCGGTTTGCGTGATCAGTCACAATGGAGTCAGAAGAGGAGCAGCGGGAGCTAGAGGTAGAGCTGGAGCCGGAACAACAGAGCAGGGCAAGAATGCGTTTCTATCTTGGAAATTCAAACAGCATTTCACATTAAAGAAAGAGAAGGGAGAACGAAATATAACTGTGCAGTGCAACCTCTGCTTGCCAGCAACCAACCTCCTTTCAGCGTCGTCCAAAGACTCCACCTCAAACCTGAAGAAGCATCTTAAAGTAGGCCTACGTTATTTTTCCAAATATACGTGCAGTCAAAACTTGAAATATAAATTCTCAGAAAATGCATTTATACCAATAGTGAAACATCTGTTGTATATCCATACTCCCTTAATAAAGGAGTCCAGACATTAGAAAAATATCGGTCTACATGCGTTTTATATTTAATATGAGGGAAATAAAACATGCGTGACACAAAAAATCTTTAACTTTTAGGTGCCAATCTGTGAATTACACTGCGCAAACCAAAAGTAATACTAGGCCTACTCACCGGATGAATAAGGGTTGGCTCTCCACAGAACATAAAATATTTATTTTATTTTATTTTTCGTATTCGCATTTATGAGGAAAAAAAACAATGTTATGGTTGTGACAGTTCTCCGTTACGGATGTGAGCGCTCTGAAAGCGGCACTAAAATACTGCTTTAAAACTTTCACAGAGACCTCAAACAGAAAGCACAAAGCCTTTCTTTAAAGTGAATTTCGTTTTATATTAATTGTATCTTAATTTTAATCAATATTTCATCAACCAATTGCCTGGATTTAATAAGAAGTAAATATATAGCAGACAATAATCACGGAGGCGCCAGAGCGTGAACTG
>CM040825.1:44794656-44804656 GCA_022828995.1 Vimba vimba
CTGCTGTCTGTCTGTGTCTATCTCTGACTTTCTGTCTGTCTGTGTCTATCTATCTATCTATCCGTCTGTCTGTCTGTCTGCAGGTGTCTCACTCTCTGATGTGTGTTCGACAGGTCCACGCAGGACACGCGGTCGGAATGGGTGCAGTTCTAGCATCTTTGGAAAGGGATCGTGAGAATGTGATGACACATGGACGCTATTTTTCCACGGATATTTTCTATGCAATCGGCCTGCGGTCGCTGATATTCGCTGCATTCCAGCCGCTGTCGAGTTTGAAACACGTTTCTCGTTAGTTATTCACACGTGGCTTCAGTTAATGTGATGAATGTCAGTATCATGTCTCGTTTACCGCTGTCTTGGCTTGATGTTAAAGCTGAAGTGTGTCATAATAACTGTTTTCAAACAGGTTTCCTGATTACTCGCCCCCATCAGCCATTGGTCGTTAATCAGGTGGCCCCGCCCATAAACTCGCATCATTGGCTGAGCCAGAAGTTGATAGGACAAAGCAATAAAGAGAGTCAAAGTGTTTACAGGAAGTTCATGAAGTAGTGACTTCCTCATAGTGACTCGGCATTAGTCTGTTTGTATTTGAAGATCCAAACGAATGACACACTTCAGCTTTAAAGCTTTCGATCTGCTCTGTTTAGTTGGTTGTCGGTGAGATTTTCTTTCTTTTAGTTTGTGTTTTATATGTGCGTCATGTGATCTGTCTGACTCAAACTGCTATTTTCACTCGGATCAGGATTTGAAGAGCTTATTTTATGTGTTTATAAGCAGATGATTTTTCATCTTATACATTTTAAACTAACCCCAGACTTTATTTGCTTTATTTCCTGGTGACTACAGTTTTATTCTTGATATTGTCAGTAATTATAAAAGTCTGAATCTTTCCTTCAAGTGCCTTTATGAAACGCATGTAGAATGTACAAATGATGGTTTATATATGAATAAACCGTTTCCTGATATACAGTGTCATATTTTTTTGCGGTAATACTGAATGTACTGATTCCTTAAACTTAATAATTCAAAATAAGTGACGCCCTCAAGTAAAAATTAATAGTTATAATTAATTATCAAACTATCTGCATGATATGTGCTAATTTGCATAGATAAATAAATATGAGTGTGATGGTTTCCATAGCTATTGTTTTGTTGTAGTTTCAGGTGTGTGAATGAGAGCTGCTGATTCGCCAGGTGAGTTTGTACGCAAGTTGTTTACTTTATTAAATATGAATTAATCTGAATAGATTTGAATTAATGTATCGAGTCAGATGTCTTTATATTCATCTGTTCGTATTGGTAAGTGTCATTTTACACACAGAACTATCTGTATGCAGTCCTTTTCTGTATGTAAAATCAGAAGTGATTTGGGGTCTTTTATGTGCGCGGGAAGTGAGTGTGACCCCGGAAAGAGTCCAGACTGAGCATCACACATAAACACAAACACATTACCACACAAACACTTTCATTCCGAGTTTAAAGCGGTTTTAATGTGGATTTAATGCAGTTTTACCGGTAAGATCACGCGTGATTTTCTCCGTGTTCGTGCGATTGGTGTTGAACGCGTTCGCGAATGAATGAGTGAGTGAAGTATTAATAAATGTAATCGATCATTTGTCATGAGTGAATAAACATCATGTGTTCATAAACTCAACGAATATGAATATATTAATTTAACTGTCCCGCGTCGCGTCACTGCATCTCTTGACTATAACGTACATACGGAGAGTTTGAGGTTTTTTTGAGAGTCGATCGATCTGAATAATCCCATATAAACATAACATAAGAGGTGGATTACAATATGAAAACCTGCTGATTATAAAAGCAGCTGTATTTTTTATATCGTGCCGTGAATGTGAAGGAGTTTGTAGTTCCTGTCAAGAGATTTAAACGCTGTAGTTCCCAAACCCGCCTCAGGGGGCGCGCGCGCACGAGCCGCATTCACAATCACACATCGCTTTGATTTAAGACATACTCAAAAAATACAATCACTTAAAAAACATTAATTTGACGAATTAACACCTTGCATATTAAATATAAACTTAGTGGCTCTTTTTAAGTTATTCCTCAGTTAATAATCAATCTGACTGGATTTCTGTAGACGGTTGTCCGTGTGTTGATGGGTTGTTGTCATGGTGATGGGTATTAGTGCAAACATGTTAAATTACAGTAGTACGTTAAACGTCACCAATAAAAAAAAAGTTTATCACCTTTGTTTTATTAGTTAGTTTATTGTCGCTGTTTCAGTTTCTCTTTTGAATCCGCTTGAGCTGCATGTATAATCTCACTCAATCTTATTAAAGCCCCCTCTCTCTCTCTCTCTCTCTCTCTCTCTCTCTCTCTCTCTCTCCACACACACACACTCCGTCTCTCTCTCTCCTCAGTGTGTTCGGGGGTTTGTTCGGGAAGGGTCGGGATAACTGGATTATTATCTGGATTCGTTTATGAAGTGTATTTCTGAGAGACACGTGATCATTCTCTCTAACGGCGCGAGATTTATCGTTTATCCGGTTTATCGATTCTAAGATAGCTTTGTATCCGATTGTAATGAATCTAATCGTAACTTCATCATGAGCGGCTCTGAAGACCCGAACGAGTCCAAACTCGAGGCGGTGATTCAGGTGTAGTTCATTTACTTCTTTATTTCTTCATTTATTATCGCTTGATCGGAAGAACGCTGGATCGCTGGTTATTTGTGAGTCTCTTTGGATAAAAGCGTCAGTTAAATGAATAAATGTGAATTATTAAATGTGTGTTCTGGTTTAGTTCTGGCGGCGCCGCAGGTGTGTGTTCTGATCTGATCTAAATATACAACAGATCACCACTGAGACCATCTGCTACTGACACACACACACACACACACACACACACACACACACACACACACACACACACACAACGTACGTACGTATAATATGGTTGTGTTTGTGTGTTTCAGAGGTTGGAGGAGAGTGTTCTGTGTGAAGAGAAGAATCTGAGGGTTCGAGGATGTTCTCCAGATGAGCCTCAGTCGCGGTTACCCGCCCGCGTGCGCGAGATCGTGTCCCGAAACCTGAGCGAGAGTGGTGAGACTAAGAGCGTTCCGTTCCGTTATTTCGGAATGTTCTCTGAACGTTCTAAACATCCAGTTAAAAAAATTATATATATTATTTCTTATGCCGTTATTCATTCTTCAAACATTATGGTAACGTTACTTTTGAATGTTCTCTGAACGTTCTGAAACATCCAGTTTTTTAAAAGTGTTTTTAAAACTATAAGACGAACATCCAACCTTAACGCTCCATAAAAACGATGTATTAAAAATGTTTTTGTTCTAACGTTTTGAGAACGTCATTAAAGACCAGATAACTTTGAACGGACGTTCTATTAACGTTACTGGAAGAATGTTTGTTCATAACTTTGATAGAACGTTCCTGTTAGCATTCTGTCTCTCTCTTTCTCTCTCTCACACACACACACACACACACACACACACAAACACAAACACACACAGTTGGAGGCATGTCGTCGGGTCTGTTGTTCCCAGAGGAGAACCGGGTTCTTCAGGCAGAACTGAGTCGTGTGGAGGATCTTCTGGCTCACAGTCGAGCAGAACGAGATGAACTGGCCATCAAATACAGCGCCATCAGCGAGAGAGTGAGAAACACACACACACACACACACACACACACACACACTCACTCACTCACTCACTCACTCACTCACAGTCTAACTAACGCCATCGAAGAGCCTGTTTCAGTTCTAGATCTTATAGTCGAGATCTTTAGTCTCTAAACTTTAGAGAACCTGAAACGGTTCATGGCCAGTGCTGTATTTACCATGTTTTTACACTCTGTCTCCAGTGAGAACACACACGCACACACACACACACACACACACACACACACACACACACACACACACACTCACACTCTGTCTTTTGTCAGCGTCTCAGCGAGGTTCACCCGTCTCCATGGTAACGGGGAGTGGAATGGCATGTTGCCATGGCGACTGTAAACAAGCTCTTTGATTCTGGGGCCCATCAGGACGTTTGTGATTTATTCAGGCCGTTTGAACGTGAGCCGTGTTTACCTGCGATGTAGGTTGCCAGGGAGTTGTTATATGGTTGCTAGGGCGATCTAGGTAGTTTCGACTGTTGCACAATCTGCAACTATCAAATCGCGAAGATATATAGATAAATATATGTCCTGTGTGTTTCAGAGTTAGCAGCACTTCGTTCTTCCACATGCGAGCATAGAATCCGATCGGAAGAACAAAAGGCTGCGCTTTACTAGTGTAAAAGCTTCACTAGTGTAGAAGCGGTGTGTGTTTCAGAGCGGAGCGCGGCACTGTGTCCGTTTTTACGCCAGCGGCTCGTCATTCGCTTATAACGTGGAATTGTTTTATGTTAGCGTATTTTACAACTCTGAGTTTGAGTCGCTTATAACATGAATTTGAAAACGCAACACACGGCGATAATCTTCCACGAACTCGAGCAGCGCTCATAAACCGAAAGAAGGTTTTCTGCTAAAATAAAAAGCTTGACTATTTAACGTTTGAAAATGAAGAAACTAAGCCATAAAATTAGTATTGTAATGTTACAGCTGTACTATATAAAATGTAATAAATAAAATTACATTATTTTACTTAAATACCATTTTATCATTTTTTTTGTCATTTTAGTTAATTAAATTAAATTAATTATTTTAATACTTTTATTTAATAATAATAATAATTAGTATTTTAGTGTAACAAAATGTTAATAATTATTATTTTATTTTATAGTCCTATTGATATATTATAACATTTTGGTTATAACAAATAATTAATACTTTCCCTCCAAATCGTGCGGCACTAGTGGCTCGGGTGTTGTAGATGGTTGCTAGGGTGTCCTGTGTGGTTGCTGAGGTGTTATGGGAGGTTGCTAGGGTGTCCTGTGTGGTTGCTAGGGTGTCCTGTGTGGTTGCTAAGGTGTTATGGGTGGTTGCTAGGGTGTCCTGTGTGGTTGCTAGGGTCTCCTGTGTGGTTGGTAGGCTCTTCTGTGCGGTTGCTAGGGTCACCTGTGTGGTTGGTAGGCTCTTCTGTGCGGTTGCTAGGTTCTCCTGTGCGGTTGCTAGGGTCTCCTGTGTGGTTGCTATGGTCTTCTGTGTGGTTGGTAGGCTCTTCTGTGCAGTTGCTAGGCTCTTCTGTGCGGTTGCTAGGGTCTCCTGTGCGGTTGCTAGGGTCTCCTGTGTGGTTGCTATGGTCTTCTGTGTGGTTGGTAGGCTCTTCTGTGCGGTTGCTAGGCTCTTCTGTGCGGTTGCTAGGGTCTCCTGTGCGGTTGTTAGTGTCTTCTTTTTGGTTGGTAGGCTCTTCTGTGCGGTTGCTAGGGTCTCCTGTGCAGTTGCTAGGCTCTTCTGTGCGGTTGCTAGGGTCTCCTGTGCGGTTGCTAGGGTCTCCTGTGTGGTTGGTAGGCTCTTCTGTGCGGTTGCTAGGGTCTGCTGTGCGGTTGCTAGGCTCTTCTGTGTGGTTGCTAGGGTCTCCTGTGAGGTTGCTAAGGCTCTCTCCTCCTGATTGTGTGCAGCTGGAGCAGGCGCTGAGGATGGAGTCGGAGGATCCGGGTTCTCCTGAGTCGCTCAGTCTAGCGCAGCAGAACGTGGATCTGCGCAGACGGCTGGACGAGGAGCAGGCGGCGTATAAACGCAAACTCGCGGCATACCAGGAGGGGCAGCAGAGACAAGCGCAGCTCGTGCAGAAACTACAGGCCAAGGTACAACACAACACAACACGTGATCATTAAAACACACACTCCGCCGGTTTCCTCTCTGAAAACACTCCTCTTATACGCCGTGTGTTTGCAGGTTCTGCAGTATAAGAAGAAGTGTGGAGATCTGGAACAGATGCTGCTGGAGAAGTCTGATGTCAGTACATCCTATAATTTCTCACTGTACATTGTATAAGTATACATCCCATAATACCTCACTGTACATCCAATAAATACATCCCATAATACCTCACTGTACATCCATTAAATACATCCCATAATACCTCACTGTACCTCAGACACACGGGCTGAATAACATCTGTGCTAGTGTAAAGCGCTGTGTGTTTCAGAGTGAAGCGCGGCAGGTCTTGTAGGGACACGTTTACAGCATTTCACCAGATTTGTGATGCAGCCGAATAGACACTTTAAGGTCTCCTTGCGGTTTTCTACCCAAATTAGAATTTTACTTTTTAAAAAAAAATTAAATATATTTAATTTTTTTTAAATTTACAGTACAAAAAACTGGAATGTTTTCATCGCAATGTACACAGCCGTTCAAACGTTAGGGATCGTTAAATTTCTTTACGTTTTTAAAAGAAGTCTCTTCTGCTCACCAAGGCTGTATTCAATTGATTAAAAATACATAAAAAACAGTAATATTGTGAAATATTATGACAATGTAAATCAGCTGTTTGTGAATATACAGTAAAGTGTAATTTATTCCTGTGATCAAAGCTGAATTTTCAGCATCATTACTCCAGTCTTCAGTGTCACATGATCCTTCAGAAATCACTCTAATATGATGATTTGATGCTCAAGAAACATTTATGATTATTATCAGTGTTGAAAACAGTTATTTACTTTTTTATTTCAGGATTCTTTGATGAGTAGAAAGTAAAAAAACATTTTGTAAAAAAAAAATTTAGGAAAGAAATTAATGTTTATTTATGTGACATTAAAGACATTTATAATGTTACAAAAGATTCCATTTCAAATCAATGCTGTTCTTCTGAACTTTCTATTTATCAAAGAATCCTGATTTTTTTTTTTGATTGATCATGTGACATCAGACTAGAGTAATGATGCTGAAAATTCAGCTTTGATCACAGGAATAAATGACATTTTATAAAAATATATTTACATAGAAAACAGCTGATTTACATTCTAATAATATTTCACAATATTACTGTTTTTTGTTATTGTATTTTTAATCAAATAAATGCAGCCTTGGTGAGCAGAAGAGACTTCTTTTAAAAACATTAAAAATCTTACGACCCTAGACGGATGTTGTCAACAGTTGTGACACTCAAGTTAAAAGAAGCAGTTTTTTCTTTAACTGACCTGTTTTAACAGTAAAAATGTAAAGTGTGAGGCGACCCCTGGTTGTGATCGTTGTGTCTGCAGGGCCGGTGTGACGGCAGTAACGGTCATGATGACGAGGAGCCCAGCAGTGAGATGGAGAGCGCCCTCATCAGGCTGGAGGAGGAACAGCAGAGGTCTCACACTTACTGAACACTCTCATCTGTCAGGATACACATACACACACACACATAAGTGTGCTTAACATGTTTGCATGTGCGTGTGCTGAACATTTTTGTGTGTTGAACGTGTGCGTGTGCTTAACGTGTGTGCGTGTGCTGAACGTGTTTGCGTGTGCTTAACGCGTGTTTGCGTGTGCATGTGCTTAAAGTGTTTGTGTGTGCGTGTGCTTAACGTGTTTGTGTGTGCTTAACGTGTGTGTGTGCGTGTGCTTAACGTGTGTTTGTGTGTGCATGTGCTTAACGGGTGTGCATGTGCTGAACGTGTTCGCGTGTGCTTAACGTGTTTGAGTGTGCTTAACGTGTTTGCGTGTTGAACGTGTTCGTGTGTGCTTAACATGTTCGTGTGTGCTTAACATGTTTGCGTGTGCTTAACGTGTGTTTGCGTGTGCATGTGCTTAACGTGTGTTTGCGTGTGCATGTGCTTAACGTGTTTGTGTGTGCTTAACATGTGTGTGTGCTTGACGTGTGTTTGCATGTGCATGTGCTTAACGTGTTTGTGTGTGTTTCATGTGTGTGCTTAACGTGTGCTGAACGTGTTTGCGTGTGCTTAACGTGTTTGCGTGTGCTGAATGTGTTTGCGTGTGAATGTGCTTAACGTGTGTTTGCGTGTGCATGTGCTTAACGTGTTTGTGTGTGCTTAACGTGTGTGTGTGTGTGCTTAATGTATGTTTGCGTGTGCATGTGCTTAACGTGTGTGTGTGTGTGCGTGTGCTGTTTGCTTGTGTGTGTGCTTAACGTGTTTGCGTGTGTGCAGGAGCAGCGGTCTATCTGCGGTAAACGCTATGCTGCGAGAGCAGCTGGAACAGGCTGGACTGGCCAACGAGGCGCTCAGCCAGGACATCCGCAGACTCACTGCTGATTGGACCAGAGCGAGGGAGGAGCTGGAGCAGAGGGAGTGTGATTGGAGGAGAGAGGAGGAGGTGGGTGTGGCTGTGGCTGTACGCATCACTGTAATGCACGGGAAGCTGCAGGGTTTAACGCATGTGTTTGTTTAGTCTTTCCACAGCTACTTCAGCAGCGAGCACAGCCGTCTGCTGGCGCTCTGGAGGCAGGTGGTGGGTCTGCGCAGGCACGTCTGCGAGATGAAGAGCGCCACCGAGAGGTCAGAGCCGGCACTGCAGCCGTACACCGGAGTACACTCAACACCAACTCAACACTGACTCAACACAAACCGGAGCGCACTCAACACCGGCTAAACACTCACTCAACACCGACACAACACCGACTCAACACACACCGGAGCGCACTCAACACCGTCTTAACACTCACTCAACACCGACTCAACACACACCAAAGCGCACTCAACACCAACACCGACTCAACACCGACACAACACACCGGAGCGCACTCAACACCAACACCGACACAACACACACCGGAGCGCACTCAACACCGACACCGACACAACACACACCGGAGTGCACTCAACACCAACACCGACACAACACACACCGGAGCGCACTCAACACCAACACCGACACAACACACACCGGAGCGCACTCAACACCGACACAACACACACCGGAGCGCACTCAACACCGACACAACACACACCGGAGAGCACTCAACACCAACACCGACACAACACACACCGGAGCGCACTCAACACCGACACCGACACAACACACACCGGAGCGCACTCAACACCGACACCGACACAACACACACCGGAGCGCACTCAACACCGACACAACACACACCGGAGCGCACTCAACACCAACACCGACACAACACACACCGGAGCGCACTCAACACCGACACAACACACACCGGAGCGCACTCAACACCGACACCGACACAACACACACCGGAGCGCACTCAACACCGACACCGACACAACACACACCGGAGTGCACTCAACACCAACACCGACACAACACACACCGGAGCGCACTCAACACCGACACAACACACACCGGAGCGCACTCAACACCAACACCGACACAACACACACCGGAGCGCACTCAACACCGACACCGACACAACACACACCGGAGCGCACTCAACACCGACACAACACACACCGGAGCGCACTCAACACCAACACCGACTCAACACACACCGGAGCGCACTCAACACCGACTCAACACACACCGGAGCGAACTCAACACCGACTCAACACCGACTCAGCACCGACTCAACACACACTGGAGCGCACTCAACACCGACACAACACACACCAGAGCGCACTCAACACTCACTCAACACCGACTCAACACCGTGTGTGTGTGCCGCAGGGATCTGTCTACGGTGAGGAACCAGCTGGCGTGTGCGGCTCAGAGCGTGCAGCTGCAGTGTGTGAGCACCTGCTCAGTCCTGCGCAGCCGGGAGGAGGCGTCTGCGCAGATGCTGGAGAGAGAGACGGGCGTGCGACTGCAACTGGAGCAGCAGCTGAGAGAGACGGTGACGGAGATGATGACGCTGCAGGCCAAGAGCGACTCGGAGCGGGTCGAGATCAACACACGGTCCGTTACACACACACAATCACTCTCTCTCTCTCACACACACACACAATCACTCTCTCACACAGACACACACACACATGCGGTCTGTTACTGGTCTAAATTAAATATACAGTAAATGAAGTTTAAAACATTCTGTGTGTGTGTGTGTCAGGCTTGTGGATGCAGTGAGAGAGCTGGAGCGTCTCAAAGCTCGTGTGGAGGATAGAGAACAGGAAGTGACAACACTCAACAGGAAGCTGCAGGTATTTATGTTGAGTTGTTTATTTGGACAT